>CABFOW010000621.1:181300-193399 GCA_902141385.1 Timema californicum
CCCACCCCCCAATACACTCGAGCCAATGCCTACCATCAATAGGGAATAGACTCTGTCAACAAACCATGCTGCATATTTACAATCATCATTTGATTACATAACCATTGAAACCATGATTTATTTGGTTTTAATGGATATTTAAATAAAGAACGAGTGTACAGGTTAGCCACTGTGAACACAACAAATAAAGCTATGATTTCGCTAAGAAAATTGGATTTCCATTGAAAGCTACTAGTTTTGCTGACATTTTAGACCCTAAACCTTAAAATGAGTGTCCATTTGTCAAAATCGGTTCAGCCGGTTTTTTCGCGATTTCAATTATTGAAAATGGGCCTATCAAATTGTATTTAAGATGTACACAAGATGGGCTTGTGTTTGAAAGTCGGCATTAAATTCCATAAATGATATAAAAATGTATTAATTAAATTAGCGAATTATAGTCTACAAATACTACTTTTCTACAATTTCAAACTTTGAAATGTTAGCCTATTTTATAAATCAAATGCTGTTTTGGCCATTCACGATATTATACAAATAAATGATATTTTTACTAAAATTTCATGGCTTTGAAATTTGAAATACAAATTTTATAGATATTCATCGTTGGAAATATTAATTTATAGTTTTCCGAAAAAGTTTGTTTTAAAACTATGGCTTCAACCTAAAGTTGTATAGCACAAAACCATCTCAATTCTATGTGTTTCAGTTCTTCGACAAGGCGATGTTTGACGCTGAGACCCACCTCAGAGACTTGGACCACAAGATAGAAAGGACATTAAAAGCAAATCGTGAATTGGACGGTCGAGTGATTGACCTGAACGTCGACGTTAATGAGCAAAACTTGAAAAGAGACACGGAGATGGAAGTCAAGAACGCTGAGGGGGTGCAAAGAAGGTAAAGTGCAACAGCATTCAAAATTGGCACAATGTTCTAGCTACAGTAAAGTTTAGTAATGAGTTTGGTCTGACTTCCTTGTTACTGTTACATTTCAACCAAGAACCTGATGTAAGTGTTGATTTTATCGACAAATTAACAATTATCTGTTCTGCAACACTTTCTAAAACTACAAATTAGTGGGTTCTTTGGACCATTCTATATAAATCTGATGCCTTGCGATAAAAACAAAATTGTAATAAAACTGTAAAAAAAATACAAATAATTTAATGGCATGATTGACTAGTTATTGATTATTTTGTTGACTAATATGTCTAGTTCTAGTATTATTAAATGATTTAAATCAAGAATAATAGGTGGTAGAATAAGTAGGGCACCCTTGACGACTTTCCAGGTGACCAGTTATCACACCACAGGATGTTATTGGTGCTGCCATTGTAGCAATTATTGCTACAAAGTATCTTAAAGTGGGTTAGTCAATCAAAACAGCACCTACCCAAATTCACCAACCGGACGAGCGCGCGGAAAAGAACGTCCACACACGATAACAACATTGAAACATCTAAGAGCGCTGATCCTAGTGCTGCATTTTGCCACTATGCACCACCACCTGTCTCAATAACAACATGGACGTCTAGAAAAGCGTAGAAGCGCTGAGGCTTTGCTAGAAGATTCTCAACACGTCTAGTACAGCGCATCTTCCCCCTCTCCGTGTGTTTGAACTCTGTGATCCCCACCCTTGTGTAATTCCGTCTCGAGTGTTCGATGAGTTTTGCACCATATAAAAGACTGTTCATCAAGATAGAGACCACTCTTGGATTAGGCTCGGACATTGACGAAGCGTAGGCTTCGAGGACATACTTATACAATGTAAGGAGAAATTCTATTTCGGCACAAATATAAATATTGTAATCTTTCTAAATTCCCGTTTGATCGTTTTACGTGTATATATTGTTATTTATATCTTATATGAATTTTCATTCGTTTTACTAAACATTAAGTTAACTTCACTTATGTTACGCATGGGTTGTAGGGAAATAGGACTTTACTTAAACTACAAAAGTAATGTGGGGAATTTTTTTTAATGTTAGTTTTGAATTTTTTCTAATGTTAGTTAAATCGTGCTTATCAACCTTGATTCAATTATTTAACTTTAAGAATTGTGTTTTCAAAGCTTGTTGTCTTAGTATCCATATTGGGAAGTTATTTTATAATATTAGGTCCTAACTATTCAGTTGTTAGAATGCGTGACGTTGATAATTATTCTCATATATTTAACTTTATGTATCTAGCTTAGGAGTTATGTTTCATAGTTATTGAATGTGGCAGAGTGTTAATAATATTTAGGCCAGGAAAGTTAATAATAAAGTTAGGAATTATCCTTAACTTTAATAAGTGGATATCTAAGTTTATTTAGTATGACATATAATTTTGGAGGATTCCGTAATAAGTTTTTGTTATTTATTTGTGGAGACGTCATGCGTATGCTAATCATTAATGGGGTAACCACAGAACTTTAATGCTGTTAGCTACAATTTTTTGACTAGCACTAAAATAGGTCATTGTTGGGAAATCTCATTTAAGTTTATATGGTGTTATACGCCATATTTATAATGCTAGACATTGAAAGGATTATATGTTGTCATACGCCATATTGATAATGTTAGGCATTAAAAGTTAATTCACGTATGTTCATGGAAAGTTTTCTTGTAAAAACAATAATCATAGATTGTTATTATTGCACTTCAGCTTTTACAGATATTGTATTAAAAAAGAATATGCTTAGATTCTTTAAAGAAGTGATATGTTCTTTAATAAGATGTTGGCTGAAATAAAAGCAAAGTTTCTTTAAGACTTGAACTTTTTACTATTCTAGTTATGCCATTTATCCTTAGGTTTAGATATGTATAATTTTAATGCCCTTTTTAACTTAGCCTTCGACCTCGTCGTATTAAAACTAAATTGATTTCTGAAGGAGAACAGTGATATTACCCTCCTTCTAGGAGTGAGTGGCGTGCGTTGGAGATGGGTTGTGTACCCTGCTATATTTCACAACAAAAACATAATATTGTTTTACACTTCGCACTCCTATTTTTCTAAAATTTTTGGTAACATTAAATTTATTTTATTTGTATTGAATCCCTCTAATTCTAGAGCTTGGATTACACCATTACTCGAGGACAATCATCTACTTGAAAACCAATCACCAAATAAATCACTTTTATGTCAAATTACTGGAAGAAAATATTCTCCCCTAAATAGTGCCTACGTTTTGACAGAAAACATTCTCTACCCCTCCCAAACAGAGGTTAACATTAGAAAATGTGCTTTGTCCGTAGGTAGCAATATATTGTGATCACTGATCACCACTATGACAAGCTATGATACCCGAGCTATGTAGAGTATATCATTACTATGACAAGCTATGATACCCGAGCTATATATTATGGTTACTAAAATGAAAATACATAGCATATCCCAGTTGTGTAACTAAACCAGATTTTTGGGACTCACACAAGAATCACCGGTGGTAATAATATACTAAGGACAATATGTTTGTGAATGTTTCAGAATGTCTGTGATAGTGAAGCGCAGTCAGCTGATAACCAAGATTCAAGAGCAATATAATGACATTTTGGTGATGCAGACAGAGCTTGAATTGCTCCGACTAAAAACATTCCCAACTCTCAAATACAAGACACTCTTCTGAAAGTTAACCTATTGATACAATAATCGAACTATCAAACTACTATTTAGTGTAAAAATACAGATAAAACTGTAATTATCATTAGTGTAAGTTAAATAAATAAAAAATAACCCTTATCACAAATGTATTATGTTAAAAGTTTATACAAAACTACAAAAAACACTTTATCTAAATAAGAACTTATCCATCTTATGCATGGAAATTGGTTAGTGCAAATGGCAATCGGGAATATGCTCCCGGTCACAAGTGTTCTATTCTGTTTCTATCTCAGGGCTGAGTGTTTGAATAAAGTAATAACATGTGTTAAGGCAAGGATGTAGCCTGTCTGGGGAGTTAACATGGCTTCGCCCCAGCTTGATCAGTTCAGTTCTATAGTGATGTGTTGTAACGTCATGGTCACGGCCGCGCAGTAGAGGTGCACATTACTAGGAAGGCGAATGGCGGTTCCAAGAGAAATTAAAAAGGAATTATCTTGACCTAGAATAATTATAATAAATTAGTTTTTAAAACACTTTTGAATAATTTACAAGATACTTTATCACTATACAGTGGCGGATCCGTGAAAAATATCAAAATGGGGTAACTTAAAAAAAAGTTGTTTTTTTGTGTGTTTTGGGGGGGATGACATAAATTAAGAAGCGCTAGGGTGGACTTGTGTAAAAACCTACCCCTAGATTAAAATGGTAGCAAGCAAAACTATTACATTTAGTTCTTCGCGCGAGGAAGACAAATGGAGTGGAATAAAGCCAAGATCTCCCTTGGGTGAGGAGTATGAAGAGGAGAAGAAGTATAAGGTACAGGCCGAGGCTACATACAGAGAACTCTGGGAGGAAATTGATGAAATCTTTATTGTGGAGCTTAAAATCACATAAAACAAGCTTCAACAGCTTAACTGGGAGTTGATGGAATACGCCATGCAAATGACTAAGATTGGGGGAAGGCTGGAAAGGACAAGCTGAGAAAGGAAAATGACCTAAGAAACTAAGGAGATCAATCAGGTAATATCCTATGCGGAGGCTGTGGCAACAGGAACATCCAGAGGAGCACTGGTGGCCAGAAGAAGTATCGAGCAGGCAAGACATCAAAAATATAGTGTAATTTTTATATAATTGAATACAGGAATGGACACAAACCACATCAAAAAGGCCATATTGGAACAGATTGGCCCGGTAATAGAAAAGATAAAAATAAAGGCTATAAGACCCGCTGATAAGATGGTAATGATAGAAACGGAGTCAAAAATTGATGCAAGGAAGATAATGGAAAATAAAGGGATGGTGACAGCGTTCAAGGTAGTGACTAGGAGGACCAGAAGACCTTTGGTAACTCTATTAGATATTCAGGTGGAAATGTCCAAAGAAGAGTTGGCTAACGTGACGTATGAGCAGAGCTTAGAAGAGAAAATGACCAAGGAAGAATTCCTTCCAGTTTCCAAACAGGGCAGAGAGACAGGCACGTGACAAACCACGTGGGGGAAGTGAGTCCGAAGATAGGAAACCAGCTGCTTGAGAAGAGAATATATGTAAGTTTTAGATCGGTGTCAGCCAAAGATTACTTGGTTATAATTCGTTACCAGCAATGCAGGGATCTTGGTCATATAAAGAAGAACTTTGGGAAAGGACAAGAAGTATGTGGAGCTTATAGAGTAACGTGCTATGTACAAAAAGATTGTAAAACTAAGGAATTGAAATATATCCCATATACTTATAGGAATAAAGGAAGAACAAAACACAAGTGTAAAATCCCAAACAGGGAATCCTTGCCATATCAGATGCTAGTTAGAAGGCTCCAAGAACAGAATGACAAGTCAGATCGCGGGGCTACTAGAAAATATTTTAATGGAAATTAATAGTTAAATGATAAAGAACAAAATATTGAGAACCAGAAGAAGATAAAGACTCCATCTAAGTTAAGAAGAAACAAGAAGAGGGCTGAATTGTTGAAGAAGAAAATACATGGAAAAAAGACGAATACTAAAGATCTAGACAGGACAACCGAGCTATGTAGTGTTAGAACTGAGAAAGTAGGAGTAGCTCCTATATACATAAATGAAGAAAGTAGTTTAGGGGATGACAAATCAAAGGAAGATGCCCGACTAGGTGAGTTTCTGGAAAATATTGAAATATGTAAAGTTCTCATGCCCACAGTGGGCATTGGACTGCTATTGAGGAGGGGAGAAATCAAAAAGAAGGAAGTGGTGAAGATTGTATCTACGTCTAGAGTAATAATACACGTACGAATAAATTTATCTTAACCTTCTTACGGTTTATGAGAAAAGATGGGCCGGAAAATCTGAAGATATTGTACATAGGAATGACAGTGGGGATTTTGTTAGAAGATTGCTAGTTAAACGGTGTAAATATAGCTATGGAGCTGAGGAACAGTATTGTACCGCAGAAGGCAAAGGGATATATAAAAATAGCATCAAGTAGAGATGTAAATGTCCAGTACTTGAGAGATTAAGAAATTATGATATCTGGTTTAGTGGGACTCTTATCCACAACGAGGTTTGTCGATCATGGCAAGAGGACCAACATGGGACGGGAAAAAAGAGGGGACGGTTGATGAAAGAACCAAAGTAGGGTTGGTTGGCCCAAACCTTCATTATCCAGGGAAGTCCGACAGATTGTATCTAAGTCCTAGTGAAGATGATGATCCGGTCTTCCACTTCTTAAGGAAATACTTCCAGGGAGGGACAGAAGAGTTGGAAAAGACCTTCCCGGCAAAGAAAGTACCAGGAATCTATAGGGCGGCTTACAAGAAAATTGTGCATATTCTCTTTGAAATACTATTCCATGAGGCATATATGGTATCAAAGGATATGGGGAACGTAGTTCACTCTCAGATGGTGGGGTTTGGTCTATGAGTATGTAGAGGGTATCATTTTCAGGATGCTCTCTTCTATGAGGCACTGAGGGGGATTTTACTTAGTACAACGGAAATATTTTACAAATGCGGGGGAAGGCTCTCAAAGGTTGAGCTCCTGTGGATGTAAAGGGTATAAAAGTACTTTCAAGACATCAAGGAAATGTATCGAAACACAGGTATTGTAATTCCATAAACAAGGCGAGCCCCTTACCAGATGCAAGTAAATAGTTCGGATTATCTGGTAACAATTTATGCGTGGGACGGGAATAGTTGGCCGGGAAATGAGTTTTGGAACGGCAAGTTTGATTCAACAGGTGACTCTGCAGCTGTGTTGGCCACCTTCATATCTCAGCTACACCATGCAGCCATTAATACAGGTTTTGTTGATTCCATTGAAGTCGTCTGCGAAGAAGGTAGGAAAGTGGGAAAAGTTATAACAAATAAGATGCAAATAAGAGAATGTAGTGAAAAGAAATAAATACGTACAGTTAGAAGGCAGATAGAAGTATAATAAGAACGAATATAGGATTATAATAGAGAGCTGAGGTGGAGGTGGGCTGAGGATGCTGGGAGCGGGGAAAAGAAAAGAGACTCGACTTGGAAGAAATGAAGGAAGGGGTTGGGGTTTAGAACTGAGAGAAAGAAAAACCTAGCTGACGGCTGGGTAAAATCGTCGGAAACAGATCAAGGTAACCTGGCAGTCCCAGCCGCGAAGTTCTCACAGGCGGGACCAACGGGGTTGGGCGAATACGAGACAGCAAGTAGGAAAATAACAAAGACATGTCCAGATTTGAAGAGACCCTTCGGCTATCAAGACCAGAGGAAGAGCATAATCTGCATCGTGCCCTACGTCACATTGTGAGAACAGGACATGATAAAGGCAAGACAATAATGTTCCCTAACCCGGAGGTTCTGGACCGAAAGGAATTGAAGACAGCCAATCTCCCGACGGAGAGTGCCAGCCTGCGTATAAAAGTGGGAAAGGTATTTGAGAGGAGACAGGAGAAATTTGACCTGGGGGCCCTATACCAACAGTTTGTGTTGACGCGACGCACGGTCCCACTGCTTTTTATCACAGGGAAGTTTATCCGAGGTGTAATGTGCACACCTCTAATGATATGACTGAAGAAAGTAAGTTGAGGATAGGTCAGATAAATGCGATGAGAAGAGTGTCCATGCTTTATGAGATACGCAGGCTCGCGGATGAAATGAGGCTAGATTTCGTTTGCATGCAAGAGTCATATTCGATTAGAGAGAGTATCCCACACACGCTTGTAACAAATATGGTAATTTGCACAGGTAATAAACCTATGAGCGTAAATATCACGTTCGACAATGGTGTATCAATTACTAAAATAAATGAGATGAACGATGAACATATGACGTGTGTGGAGATAAGGAAACATGCGAGTAGGTGCATACTGGTAAGCATGTATTTTCAATATAGGAACCCTATAGAGCCCTACCTGGAAAAACTGGAGATGGCTTTTGCTGTATATAATGGAACACCTACGGTATGCACTGATGATGCATATGCCAAATACCCAATGTAGTATAGTGAGAGAGCTAGAAGGAAAGATATGAAGAATCACAACCTCAGACCAAATAGTTGAGGAGCCGCACTCTCTAAGATCTGATTATCTCCCTAAGACTCGAGGTAGTAAACAAGACAGATATTCCACCAACTTATGCGGGGAGGGCCGGAGCATCTACCAACATTGACTTTACCACATGTAACCTCGAGGCAGTGGAGCTGATTGAATGTTGGAGATCGGTGTCCACAATTTGATAGTCTTCGAGCTGACCACTGTGGGGAACAGTAATCAAGTGGATAAGCGCACACGACGGAAATATGACCTGCGTCGCGAGGACTGGGATAAGCTTGAGGGAGATAGAAGAGGTACTAATGATAGTGGAGAGGGTTGATCATATAAATCAAAAGGCAGGGGATCTGACGTGAGCTCTGTAGGAGGCCATGAGGCAGGCTATACCTATTCAGAAGTAATATAAGAAGGTAGGGAACAGATCCTGGAGCTGGGCCCTGGACCCTGGAACTGACCAACTGCAGAGACTACGGGGGGAAACCAGGAAGGCAAGAACAAGACACTAAAGGTATGATGATCATGTAGGTAGAAATTTATTGTTGACCGCCTATAGGAACAAGAAAGCTGAATACGAAACGAGTATAGAAGCGGTAAAAAAAGGAAAGCTGGGAGGAATTTGTCAAGGGGGAATTAGCAACAAACCCATGGGGAATCCCGTACAAAATAGCGTCAGGTAAAATAACACCATCATCATCCCTGTCAACGTTAAGAATATCTAACGGAACTACGATGAGCTTCTGGCAGGACACCACTGAGCTCCTGATAGAAGCCCTGCTCCCTGATGGCCAACTGGAGGGTGAAACTTTGCAACAAATAAGATTGAGAAGACTGATGGGTGTAGAGTATGAACAAAATATGGATATCGAACCTGTGGTGGTGACCTGTGATGAGTAGGGTCATAAGCTCCCTAAGGAAAAAGAAAGCACTCGGTCCAGACGGAATAAGGGCTGAAGTGCTACAGCAGACCAGAGAGAAAATATCTCCCATCTTAGCATCACTCATAAACGAATGCCTCGCTCAAGGTAGGATCCCCAATATCTGGAAACAGAGCGAGGTAATAATTCCAAGTAAGGAGGAGGACAAGGACCCGCAACTCGCAAAGTCATACCGGCCAATCCGCCTGCTGAATACATGCGAGAAACTTCAAGAGAAGGTTTTGTGTGAGAGAATATTGAGACATAGAGAGTGGGTAGGAATGCACGAGCGGCAGTATGGCTTTCGGAAGGTCAGGTATACAAAGGATGTGATTGTGAGGTCTATGAGCCTGGTCAATCTTGAGGTGGATAAATACGTAGTGGAAATCTTCGTGGAGGCTTTCGGAGTTTGAGAGACTATTGCAGAAACAGATGCGCCACCCTGAGATGTCCAGAAGGGAAAGTGGAAAAGATTATTACTAAGGAATGTCCCCAGGGATCAGTATGTGGGCCAGTCTTCTGGGACATAGGTATGGAACCAAGTCTAACTAAATTGGAAGCTATCCCTGTGGCGGTGGGTGTTGTTGCCTTCACCAACGACTTGTTAATTATAGTGTGTGTAAACTCAATACGTAATATTGAAGGTAAATGCAAACAATTGCTTGAAAGCATGAGTAAGTGGTGCAGTAGTGTCAAATTGAAGATGGCGCCAGCAAAGACTACATACATGGTCTTTAGGGGATTGTAAAAAGAGATCCAATCATCAAAGTAGAGGAATTTAAAATCAGGATAAGTAGATCCAACAGGTACCTGGGGGATACGCTTGACGAGAAAGTAATTTCGTAGAGCACGTGGAGACGGTGTGTGCTAAGGAAATGAGGGTCATGAACTATATTATAAGCATAGGGTAAAGGCGCTTTCAACTGCTTATGACCCTCATAAACACAAATCTTCAGACAATTTTCCACACCATAGTGGGATATGGTGCCAGCACTTGGACATTTAGACTAAAAACTTCTTAAGAAGACTTCAGCGAACAAACTTACTAAGATTAACTGAGGAATATATAACACCACCCATAGGCTATGTGTGGCTCTTGGGATATTGCCACTGGACCTGCAAATAAGGAAGAAAGGGCCCCTGTATTGGTTTAAGAAGGTTTATGTTGTTAAGGTAGAGCAACTGACGAAAAGAGGGACAGCCTCGGCGGATGGAATCGCTTAGGCACTATACGAGGAGTGGCAGGAAGAATGGGACGCAAGCACTACTAGCAAAAGAGCGCACCAATTTTTCCCGAATATTTGGGAAAGGTTATAAATGAAACATCTCGTCCCTTCAAAAGGCCTAATGCGCTACATTACTGGAAAGGGACCATACAGGGCTATGTTAATAGTTGGGCCTAGTAGATACCAAGGACTGAGAATGTGGGAACGAAGATACACCTGAGAACGTTGGGTTATATTGTGTCTTGACAATAAATATAAGAAAACTATAGATAAAATAGATTCAAGGACGACAGGTGTGGGACGTGTTAAGGGACCCGGATGAATGGGTATACCTAGAATCCATTGCGAGCGTGATGTCAGAAATGGAGAGGAAGAAGTATATGGCAAAGAATGTAGGAGGAAAAATACAAGAAATTGAAGTAGAAGAATAGGAAGAGGATAGCGAGACAGAGACCAGTGGCTTGAGTGTAGGCGAAATATCAGAGGGAAATATGCTCTTAAATTGGGTGAGGTAGAAAATAAATTAAAATTAGCTCCATGAAAAGGAAGAAGAGAAAAGTTTAGGACCACCTGCAGCAAAAGGCAAGCGGTGATATTTGATGTGTAAATGTCGGAAGAGCCTGCAAGCCGAGATGTGGGTGGTGAAAATCAAGACCCGGATACAGAATATCAAGGGAAATGTCCCTGTACAAGAGGCTTGGCGTGTTTGGAAACAAACACGGCTGGGTCAATCCATCAGACTTTCTGAGATGATTGGCTGAGAAGGACGGAGGTTATGCATCCCCTCTGTACGACCATGAGCGCAGAAATAAGCCAGAATCGGATAATAAATGAAATTCGCCAATGCTGACAATAAGTAAGATAGAAGAATAGTAGGATTAATCAAGTATTTTTAAGGTTAGTTTATTTTAGTTTAGTTTAGGGTCAAGTGGTTTTTAGAAGTAGGCGGAGCGCTATCTCTGTTAGGCGCCTCCCCGGGAGGCAGATAAGGAGCTGCTCACCACCACTGGAGAGTGCCTGAAGAATCCCAAAATTTTTGTGAACCAGGAGGTTCAGAGGTGGAGGGTACCGGGGAAATAAAATACCCGGGGTGGAAAAACTAGCGAAGGATAACATCTAGAGAAGAAGACCAACTAATATAAGCGCCTAGACCAGGATGGACAACTAGAATAAATAAAAGAATAAGATCAATTTATTGAAAATAATAGAGAGGGGGAAAAGATCCTGTGTTACCATCAAGAAACAGGTTATTAAGATCCCGAGGGGAAAAAAGAGCGAGGCCAATGGGTCAGCTGTGTTATCATAAAGATTTGACGTTTTGACACGCTACAGAGAGGTTATGTTAACTCAGTGCGCAAATTCAACAGATAATGATTTGGCTACGCAAGTGATATTGTTAGGTGACCACCCAGTTTACCTAATTATAGCTGGGTGGTACGATGATCCAAAACCCCAAAGGCGCTAGATCAGAACATAGGGAATTCAGTGCACTGTGTATATCTGTTTGAACCCTGTCTGTCCACCTGATCTTCTCAAATATTCTCCAGCACAACATTTCAAAGCTCTCCAAGTATTTCTTTTACATCTTCTTAAGAGTCCAAGTTTCTGCTCCATATAGTGCGATGCTCCAAAGTTTCTTCCTCAGTTCCAAACTCAACTTACTGGTAAGCAGTAAACTTTTCTTGTTGAAAGCTTCCTTAGTCGTGACCATCCTCAACTTAATCTCCTTGTTTCAGTAGACATCCTTTGTCAGCAGACTTTCCAAGTTCTTAAACTGCTCTGTTTTCCAACTCCCGGTTATATTATAGGTAATATTTTAGAAGATTCGTCATGTTCGAAGATTTTTAGATGGGTAGAAATCAATGATAAAGAAAGAACATAAACTG
>CABFOW010000621.1:193517-227103 GCA_902141385.1 Timema californicum
CCCCCATAGGAAAGTTTGAGCTTTATTGGTTAGCTTAAACATAATATTGTAGGGAGCAATAGATTGGAAGCAGACGAGCATGAGATCAGAATTAAAGGATTGCTAGAACTGAGGGTAGAAGGAATGAGACCTAAACTCTCCAAACTTTGGGAAAAGGTGAAAGGGTGTAATGGGCCATTAGTGGACCCTAATTAATATCTACAATGGGAGTCAGAGCTCCTAACTATAGAAACAACTGACTGCATTGTTATAACGGCTGGCATAATACCGAGCCCCAGCTTCATCCAAGATCAAACAAGTTTCACGGAAAGAAGGTCCCTGGCCTGGACGTGTTTTAAAATCAGTCTCGTAATTTTATTTCAAGGTTATTTTGTTTATTTTTTCTTGTACCAAATATTTTCAAAATGAAGAAACCTGTGCTGACTACAACCATGAAGTATGAGATCGAACCCCAAGACACACATTAGGGTTTTCAGATAATAAGCTGTAATTGCTTATATTTTTCCATCTCTACAAATAACAATTTTATTTTTATAATTAACTTAATTCAGTTGGGTAGGTATTTATAACTTTTTTTATATTTATTTATAACTACAGTGGCCCACAAAAAAAAATGTTTGTCCCAAGAACAGAAATAGGTGAACCCAAACAATTTTTGTACTGAATCAAAATATATTTTTAGTATTTATTTATCACGTGAGGATTTTTAATGACACCCACTTTAAGTTTACAACATTATGATCATTTAGAACACATACATATGAAATAAAGCAACACCATGTATTAAGTATAAATGAAAGGCGAAACTTTGGGGATGAATAATTGTTACGGAGATCAATTGAAGAGCATTAGTACGCTAAGCCAAAGGTTCCGGGTTCAATTCTGGTGTTTATGTGTCAATTTTTAATATATTTGAATCAGGCATAGTTAACTCTTCCTAGGAAAAGTTGATATGTTTATTCTCAATCAACTTTTACTGATACTTTTAGTAAGAGTCGACTTTACCTAGGCCGAGCCAACTCTCCCTAACAATCTACTTTTCCTGTGACATATACATTGCAAAGACTATCTTACCTAAAAGGCAGAAGTATAGGATTGTCTCCTGTATTTTACCTTACGGACCTCCCTCTTAAGGGTCCAACAATAGTCAGCAAGCACACTTGGACTCCCCTCGCCCTATTACCGCTTTTCTATGCCAGAAATATCTTGGTGGAATCGTTTGCCATGTTAGTCGCTGACTGCTCCAAGATTTGCCGGGAATAAATCCAGGTATGAATCCTGGAAACGTATTTTCAAAGACATGTTACATTCCAAGGTCTTGTAAGATTTTAAGATATCATCCTCTATTTCTTTGTGGTTTTCTGCCTCACGTTTCCCAAACAACTTCAGGCAAATACCATCGAAAGATTCCCATGCAACGTTTTCAGCTTTGTTCAACTGACCATCGAAGTTATCATCTTGAATTAGTGAGCTTATTTGAGGTCCTACAAATATTCCCTCTTTGATATTTGTATCACAGATCCTTGGGAATTTTTTTCTTAAGTATGTAAATCCAGATACACTTCTATCCATTGCTTTAACTGTTATGTTGGGTTGTCTAAAATACGTTTTATGTCGAGAGAATTATTAAGCTAACAAGTTGGCAAGACTGGCAATGCTACAGTAGCCCCATGGCTTCTTTGGTGCTGACTGACAGCTCACAGCTGACTTTCGACAGTCAACAATTAGGTATATACCTAAATTTTGACTGTCAGAAGTGACAGCTGCTAAACACATGTTTTTGCAGATGATATGGCTCGGCGTAGGGATACATAATTTGGTCTGGTAACTTTTCAAAGCAGTCAGTAGTCAGCTGTGAGCTGTCAGTCAGCACCAAAGAAGCCATGGGGCTACTGTAGTCTTGTACAGTGTTATTGTGATTGTGTCCCAGTAGAATAGAGTAAACAATTCCTAGAGATAATTGTGTTTTGGTTATGTATTGTTTACAAATGGTTCATAAACTGATTGCCGTACATGCACGAGTTATTTATGAGACCAAGCTTTATACGTACTACTGGAAGTAGATACACTTTTTTTTACAGATCAACAAGTGGTGTATTTACAACATTCCTATTTCCTGGGGTTAGTAACGTCCCCTTTGGACACTGTTTCTGGGTGTAACGGTTTCTCCGGTCTCTACTATCCCACTCACAAAGAAAACAGCAGTACTTCGTGAAACCAAGTTGAAGTCCAAGCAATTTTATACTCGTGACCAAGTTCTTCCAAAACTGAACAAACATAATTCTAAAAAACAAGTCCATCTTCAAAGTAAAATGCATCCTTAAAGTAACTATGCCTTTCTCTAAAAAGATATACTTGTTTCTCTGTGGAGGGGATTTCAGTCTTTCAATCGGGAGCCTAACAGTTCAACTCGCCTTTTGGATAGGTTCAAATCTCGGACAATATCATTGATATTACCTTGAGTAAGTAAATGTGGTTCAGAAGATACACAGGAATATTCAAAAGATGGATCAAACCTTACATCATCACTATGCTCTACAGGCTCTTTCTCGTGTTCATCATTTAGTGTGGCATTTTCTGGAGGTTTTGGCACAGGAAATTCTTCACTATGAGGTGCAGGCCTCATGGCAGATTGTAAATTCTTCACTATGAGGTACAGGCCTCATGGCAGATGGTAAATTTGTGTATATCACAGTATGCTTTGATTTAGAACTGATGCCCGAAATGTTTGAAAGACAAAAGGAACAATCTGTAGAGTGATTTTTGGTTCCCGCCAAATCATTAGAACAACAAAATTCATGTGTCAAGAATCCTTTGACCAAACCATGAAGAGTCTGACACAAGTGACTCAATGAAAATTAGAGGCCCAATTTGTATCTTTGTTACCAATTTTACATCCAAAGTAAAGCTTAAATCACTTCTTAATGAGTGGAGTAAAACCACGTTTGCAATTTTTAAATGCTACCTCGACACACATGTAGCAAAAAGAGTCCGGATGACTGGCACAATTTAGGAGTTGTGTGTCTTAGTATTTTAAACACTATAAAATGTACAATTAACTACATAAACATTATGAAATGCACAGTGAACTACATAAATAATAGTTTATGATAAATAAACACACAACATTAGACGTTTACAGTACAAACTCTGACCACCAACTGCCTGGCCAGACGTGCTGACTTTGACAATAAGCAAGGAAATATCTGACTTATTGTAGCGTGTCAACCAAATGGTTGAACAGCTACAAGAAAATATTTAATATTTTCGGGATTTTATGCGAGACAGAAATTAAATCAGCATATTTAATTTAATCTGTCTCTAAAGTTATATCTTCTGATCTACGAAATTTACCTATCGTCTAACCTCCTAACACGTGGTTGATCAAAAATATTGTCTTTTGATAATTACGGTGTTAAATATCAAAGAAGAAGACTAATATTATTGTGTTTATGAACTAAAGACTTTAACACTTCGCTTTTCCCGGTGGATAATAATTCATAAAACTGGCGTACTACGGCCACGTGGTGTACGCACACGAAAAATGTTTAAAAATATGTCTATATCCTTACTTCTCATAAAAATAACAGTGGATATTAAATAAGTAAATTAATACAGATATATTATGATATTATATATTTATGAACAAGCTCACCCCAGCCAGATGTCTGCAGATATCATTCTTTTAAAAAAACACGAGGTTCTCAATCATGGCCGACCCAAACGTGCGCTGTTGCTGAACTCAGCTGGTGAAGAGACTGGAGGTCAAGAATCGACTCCTAGACCTGTTGCGCACACAGAGATACTGGTGGTCATTTGAAGAAACTTTGATATTGATCATTTGTTTTCCTTTTCTCCCCACGTTTATTCTCCTTTATTTCTGCCTGTTCTTTCTTTTTTATTTCCCATTTCTTCTTCTTCTTCTTGTCCTAGCCAGGTTGGGTATATATACTGGCCGGCCTGAGATAGCAAATCGTAGAAAAGTTACACAGCGCGTCGAGACAACCAGAAATATTCCCCGCCCGGCGCCGACACGAAATACCATGGAGACTGCGGCGTCAGATTCGCCACCTTCAGCCGTGACAACTGGATAAGGGGTCGCCCGACTCTATTCGCCGTGAACATGGACGACGCGTTCAGCGGTACTGGTATACTGTCGTCGAGGCCAAGTCTTTGCTACTTGGACTTTAGAAAAGTAATGTAAAGTATGCATCCTTCTTCAAAGGAAAATTATATGTCTTTATTTTAAGAGAAGCCACGTTTGTTTCTAGAAGAATGGTTATTGTTTTGATTTACTAAATTTCGTATGTCTAAATTGAGCATAGATGTTTGCTAAGATTATTTACGTGTCACATGGCACTGTTCTTACATTAAAGCCTCTGGCTAAGAATGTTAGTGTTGAGACTTAGTCTGAGTCACGAGTTCGTTAGTACTTTGTTCCGAATTTAGTCATGACGTCCTAAACGTCCTGAACATTAGTTTTTAATATTTGGGGCTACTACCAGGATGTCTGTTTTCTTTAAAAAACAAGTTTAGGACTTTATATGTAAATGTTGTTGAAAACTGTGAATTAGCTGAGTATTGGCTTAATGGCGCAAACCAAGGAAATTGCCCTATATTCATTGTGGGGTCCGCGCTAATTATTCTATTTCTATATTTGCCTGTGATTAGGTTTTGATTTAGCATTGATATTTATAGTTATCAATGTACTATATTATGCTGGCAGTACCATAGGGGAATAAGACCAGCAGTAGTACTTTTGAGACACCTGTTTCATAGCCTTCAATTAGCTGGATTTATCAGCTAAGAATCCATCAAGTTTTATGGATATCTAATAATAAAACTCTACCAAGTGAGACTGTGTAAATGTTACATTCTTTATTTGCTCTTTGCTAATTGTTCAATCTTGTGAAACTTGTATTTATGACAATTTATCTTTTGTTTACTATAATAAATCATTTTGTTAAACTCTGTTTATTCTATATATATTGTATGCACCTTTTTCATTATGTACAAAATAGGTCATTGGCATGGCCTTTAACAACTTGGGGTTGCAAAGAGAGGTTTGAAAGGTTTGCCCTAAAGCAGGGGGTTCGTTCTGTCAACTTTACTGCGATTACTAACCATTCCGGTTGGGAGAGTGTTTCCTCATGCACTGTATAATCTTAAAAGTGGGAATAACTTTAAAATTATTGGTGAAAGGAAAATTCTGAGAACAGTTTTGAAATTAACAAAAATAATTACATTTAGATCACCTTTTAGTTGCTCTGGTACAAAATCTTTGTGTATCAGTGTTATAATAATAATAATTATATATTTTACAGTAACATTTCAGCTAGATTCTGTACTAATAGTACCTATCCCATGTTACCAATTTGTTGGCTCTTGTTACCACGCTCCCTATTTAATATAACTGTTACCTGGAGCTGCAATGACCGTGTGCTGATCTTGTAGTCCAGCGCTGAATAATTGCAGGCGAGTCAGGTGTTTAGTGTTGGGGTCAGAATACAGTTCTTCAAGGGGTTTTTTCAACATGACTTGCTAGTCCAGGGGTCGTGCTAGTATTGTTATATTATTTGTCAGGGCTATTTAAAATGTTATTATCATAAATATTTTTTTCTCTCTCTATTTACCCATGTTGCTTGTGTACTATAGAAATGTATTGAGTATATTATAGCCAACCCACAATAAGAAATGTAATGGAGGCAAAGAGGAGTACTGAGTCTTCTATGACCCAGGACTGCAATGTGATGAAAGTACTGATGTTGCTTAGTGATGTCAGTTGTTTGTTTTTGTTCGTTTTTTAGACGACGATAACCCAATTAAGGAAGAATTGTTACTATTCCGATAGTTGAAGACATCATCGAAAGGAAAAAATGTCATGAAAATAATCTTTGATTATTTTGAGAAGCAAGACCTAAGTGGGAGAACCTCGCTGAATTTTGTACGTATGGAGTTCCCGCTAGGTCAGAGCAACGTTGGTGAAACGGAAAAACTCCTTCACTTTGACGACGCACTGTTATTCATCACAAGCATTAGCATGCAACGGTGACCTGGCGGTCTAGGGGTAAGGTGTCAGACTTCTATGCTGGCGGCCGGGGTTCAATCCTCGGTCCCGGCACAGATTTATCTGATTACCAAACCCTTCCTTCACCTCTGGCAAGACATCTTGTGAATGTGGGGAATGCCAGGCCTCCACCGTGGTTCGGATTCCACGTTAAACTGTAGGTCCTCCATTTCATCTCACAATCACCCTACCCATTACCCATTAGCGTAAGTGCGTATAACCCGAACGGGTAGTAAGACGCGGTGCTAATAATAATTAGCATCCAAAACGGTGCCGGAAGGCCTGGCCAATACAATAAAACTGGCCATAAAGATGGTGAATGTTGTTAATAGTATTCTAAACACTCGTATTTAAAAAAAAATATTATGCGCAGTCTTTGACGCTGAGCACTAGACCATACTTTTTCATACCGAGGTTCGATGGCTCTCCAAAGGAAACATGTTGGAACGTTTGTATGAGTTAAGAAGAGAGTTAAAAGTGTTCTTTAGAGAGAAAATTGCAACAATATGAGAAGTTTTGTGAACGAAAATTTGAGATTCAACTGGCCTATCTCGTGGATACTTTTGCCTATTAGAACCAGATAAATATGCAGCTATAGGGTTCTGGATATGAAAATTTGGACGGTATCGCCAACATGTGTGTTTGAAGACAAAATTCACGCATTTTTGTACAAAATTGGTCCGTGGATTGACAAAGTTCAGGAAGAAAACTATTCAGCGTTTCCAAAGTTGAAAGTACTTGCAGATGACAAGAACTGCGCTACCGTCAGAAATGGGGTCCAAAGTAACAAATTGTGTCAGAAATATTCAAAGGCGAATTCACCCGTTATTTTTTTAGAATATGGCAAAAATGAAAGTGAAGCCACTATGAAACTAATTCTTAATCCTTTCACTGTCAATCCGAAGGATCCCCCTGATGAAATCCAAGAAGAGGTTATAGAACTTCAGGGACTGGTTTGATCTGGTGTAAGCATACAAGAGTTGTGGTGTAAGGCGGCGAGACTTTACCCAAACATTACGGTATTTTCGACGACCTTTTAGTGTGAACAGGAACTTTATACTCTACTTTTAATCAAAAACAAGCAAAGAAATCGTCTAGACGCAAGCAATGACACGAGATTAGCTCCTAGCAAGAGTATCACCACGAGAATTTCACAGTTGGTGAAACACATTATAGTTCAAAAATCACACTGAATATCTTAGAAATAGCCTGGAGTTAATTTCATATCTTTTTAAAATTTAACATTCTAATATGTTTTTCAAACATAATTCAAGGGTATAAGGGCCCATGGGTGTAACCATCAAAATTTCAAAAATCGATGTTAGGTTGTTTTTGTGTTCTCTAGCTTAAAATACACCTTTTGACCAAGTGGCGTAACCCTAAATTTATTATCAATGGTTTAAATAATCATTTTACCTTTATTGTTGAACTCACTCTGGATATTTTACAAACAGGTCAATTGGTGTAGCCGAAGGTCGTAACCAACAAGAACTATAAATTATTTCAAGCCACTTGGCGTAAGCCTAAACCAATATGCTAACATTATTAGAAACAAAACGGCCAACTAGCTTAACCCTCATTTATGTGTGATTTTTATAAATCTATAATTGATTAATAATGCATTATTTTGTGTGTGTTGTTCACATAATATTAATTTGATTGAATAAAAGAATGGAGAAAATGTTTCCTTTTTTAATTAAAAATCTGCCAAAGGAGGTGAAATATTTTGTAGCTAAGCTGGTATCATTCTAGTGCTGTATTTAAACATTATTTTCTGGTAAAGCACAGTAGTCTGCATTATTGCAAGCAACTGCTACAGTCATATTTGTTTACAATTCAATGTTGTAGCAACTGTTATGGAAGTAAAGAATAATTAAAATAAATCTTTTGTATTAATGTTTATTCTTATTTTCTAAACAATTTATGTAGTTCAAGAAATCTAGAGCAATTTGTTAACCAGAAAATGAAAAAAGTAAGTAATCAAAAAACTACACTCTTTTAAGTCTTGTTTATCTACTAGCTAGAATAACATTTTTAGTGTTGTTTATTTTTTTAGGTTAAACACATTGAATAGTAATATTTACAAATAATATTGCTCAACTCGATTAAAGTAATTTTTAAATAAGAATTTTCATATCATTTTAAGCTTAGGCTGAGAGCACTTAATGTTTACTTTTGAATTTTAGATCAAATTAGTATAAATAGCCTAGATTTATTTGCTACTTCTCATTAGTGTAGTAGTCTTATTTTATTATTTCACTATTTACAGATTACACATTCAAGGGGAAGAGCAATGGTTGATATGGCTCTCTGTCATATTAGATAGAATAGATGAACACTCTGGCTTGGTACCTGGATCCACAGGAACCAGTGATAGAGAATCCTACAGTAGCTAATTGAAATGAATTTTATACAACTACATCAAACAAAATTTAACCATTATTAACTTCCTTGTCAGCTATGCCAAAAGACAATAGTGAGATTCATATTTTGAATCCAATGTCTATAGTTAATATACCAGAGAGTATTGTTTCTCAAGTGATAGATCTAGTGGAGACACACAAATGTGAAAATTTTATAACTGATCCAATTTTTGAAAACTGTAATTGTTATCTTCCAATTAAACTGACATAAATGTTGATTCATCGCTGATGGAGTTTGTTTCTAATGATATACCATTTGACCCATGGGTTCAATTGCTTCCTTTGTCCTGGAGGATGATATAGTCATGCCCCAGAAACTAGTCTGGTTGGAAACAAGTCTTCAGTCCAATAATACAAATCATGAAATTTACGTTCAAAATAGTCTTGAGGAAAAAGAGACAAATGTTGAAAACATAAGCACTAATTCCAATGAGAGTGAGAGTGAGATTGTTGGTGAAGCAGGAGTTCGAAAGAGAGAAAAAAAGGGAAATTTTTGGCAAATAAATAAGAAACTAGGATTGTCTGGCCAAATTTACACTCAACACAATAAAATAGTTAAACATGATAGAAAAAGGTGAAACCCAACCCTTGTGAAGGTATGAGATGCTCTTACAAGTGTGGTCTAAATTGTAATTAAAACTAGCGTAAAGTAATTTTTGATAATATTATTGGATGAAAAATTCCCTATAGCAAAGGGATTTTTTTAGTTTCACATGTAGAGTGAGTAGAAATTAAAATAAAGTATGCAAATGTTGATAACCAGCAAAAATATTCAAAGAAATACTACCTTCCTGTGGAAGGTGTAGGAAAGCAAGTTTGTCAACAGTTTATGTTAGCTACACTTTGTATTTCTCAGAAGGCTATACGCTATACCGAATAAAATAAAACTGACATTAATATGGCAAAGAGAGAAAGTCGAGGTAAAGGAGAGCTGAAAAACAAAGCCCCTTTAAATCTACAAGAAGCTCTTGAAAACTACATAAAAAAAAGGTCAGGTGTTCCTTCTCCCTACTGCATAGCAGACACAGGGCGTTACCTGTCAGCACACATAAAAAATATGACTTTTGTGTACAAATTATACAAACAAGATTGCAATGATAACAACAAAAATATGTTAGCGAAAAAGTGTTTCGAAACATTTTTCTGATTCGTTTCAATGTGGGATTTCATTTGCCAAAGAAAGACAAATGTGAAGTTTGTGAAAAAGGAAAAAAATCTACCAGCTGAAGGAAGAATTGACATTCAAATAGACGACCTAGAGGCTCACAGAAAGAAAAAAGAAAAGTTTGCGCGATTTCACATACAAGGTCAATAGTTTGTTAGGAAATGAACAAATTATTACATTACCTAAACAATAAGTTTTATTTTATAATAATGAAAAACAATAAATGTGTGTTATATAGTCAAAGTAGCCTTGGTTAAATATTAATTCTTCAAGTTTGTAACGATATTGATTTGGATTAATCTAAATTATGTAAAAAGTCATGGATGAAGGTAATTTTTCTTTAAAGCAATATAGGTAGAGTATCCTTTTAAGATTCATCCATGAAGAAACATGCGATTCCCAGAAAATATGTGAAAAGGATCTCACCCTAAAGTATATTTTTTATACCATCTTTCCTGGTAAAAGAGCAACTGCGTTGCTTCTTGTTAAAGGGAACAAGTTCATAGTATTTGGCAGAACACGCCATTTCTTTATACCAATAAGAAGCTAGCCTTTACAAAACGTGTCGCCAGGACTCTGTCTATTGGTTAGTTTTTACATTGTTGAGCAGGGGAGAAAATGCAAGGAGTATGTCATATATAAACCATTGTACGTATGTTTATGGCACGATGAGGAGGACGATCTCCTGGACCTCTCTCACGCACGAGTCAGTCACAGTCTAACACATTATATAAGTCACTTCAATATCACAAGTGTGCAGTGATAAGAAACATTTAATTGAAATATGTGCAAGTAATTTACTGGTGTAATATAAATAAACCGTGTGTGAAATAACAGCCATCAACATTTCTCTTTCTTTAATTATATTAATACCGATTTAATTAGTGCTCGAACACGGCGCTATAGACGGCTGATTAAATGGTATCTTTTCCATACAGTGATGATAGGCGCTCGATCACGAAGCTTAAGACAACCTATAAAATCATCACAGCAATAACAGGGAATTAATCCGCAGTGAATCAATCGACGCCCGAAGCGGGGTGATTGATCACATAGTTCTACGATCGATGTCCGAAAGAGTGGCGCGATAAACCGATAGTATTACAATTGACGCCCAAAGCGTGGCGCTTTTATTCCATAGTATTACAAGCTGCTTAGTTCAATCAATATAATTTCCAGCATAGATTTTTTAATTTGAAGCTCTGTTTCTTGAATTTCTAATGTTGTCTGAAGGATTTTCATTTCCATCTTATGTTTTTCTTCAAGAAGCTGAATTTTCTTTCTCTCAATAGAGCACCTAGTATCTGTGAATCCTTATAAATTACTCTGATGAAATGAAAAGTCTTTTTTTGAAATTGATTTTCTTCTTTTTTGTAGGAAGCGACATCAATGAAGAGTTTGTGATTGACAAGTTTTGTTTTGAGCATTTGAAAGTAATGGCTCATTTTGATTATTTTCCATTAATGTAGAGTTGCTGCAAGCCACCACTGCAGGATTCTCAATAATAGCTGAATGAGTAGGGTTGACAACACTCTTCTGATTGCTATAAAAATAATAAACCATTGTTATTTATAAACAACAGTTTTGTTTTAATTTATCATGAAACAAAATACCACTATCCAACTCAATAACAAATAATTACCTTTTCAACTTTTTCCTCTCCAGGAAATTCAAAGTGATATCCTGCGCCATTGTCACTTAAATTTACTAATGGGATAAATTGTGGTTTGAGAAGTCCATTAGCTTAGATACTTCATCATCCAGCTGCTTGGTGAATGTTCCACCGCCAGTTTTATACAACATCCAGCTGCTTGGTGAATGTTACACCGCCAGTCTTATACAACATCCAGCTGCTTGGTGAATGTTACACCGCCAAGTCTTATACAACATCCAGCTGCTTGGTGAATGTTCTACTGCCAGTCTTATACAACATCCAGCTGCTTGGTGAATGTTCCACCGCCAGTCTTATACAACATCCAGCTGCTTGGTGAATGTTCCACCGCCAGTCTTATACAACATCCATCTGCTTGGTGAATGTTCCATCATCAGTTTTATACAACATCCAGCTGCTTGGTGAATGTTCCATCATCAGTTTTATACAACTCCACCTGGAAAAAAAAACCACTTGAAAATTTCACTATTTACACTTAAGCCAACTATCTGGATTGTTAAAATCAAATTTATTAATTCAGAAAATGTGTTATCTTAGGTTTAGTCACAATAAGAATAATTTAATTCATGAAACTACAAATTTATAATTTATTAATTTAGAAAATATTATGTTAAGTTAAGTTTAGTGACCGTAAATTAATCAGTTTATGAAACTTTAAAATTAATAAATCCAGAAAAATTATCGAGGTTAGAGTTAGTATCAATAAAAAAACCAGCTAAATTGATGATTCTATACAGTTTAAACTTATTGGTTCACAAAATATTGTGTTAGGTTAGTTTTAGTAACAGTGAAAACAATTGAGTTGATGAAAATATAAAGTTCAAATTTATTAATTAACAGAATAGTATTTTAGGTTAGGCTTAGTGACAATAAAAACAATTAAATTCATGAAACAATAAAATTAAAATCTATTAATTCAGAAAATATATTAGGCTAAGCCTAGTGACAAAAAATATTTAACATTTATAGAAATGATAATATTAATAGTGTATAATACTATAAAGTGTTTCATGAAATAAACAATTTACCTTGTCTCAGCTGTTGCTTTTTTAACTCTCCTCTTGTAGTTTTAAAAGTATATTTTTAATTGTTCTTAGGATCTCTGAACAGATGTGCTTTTATTAAAATCGTCGGCTAAACTTTTCCAGGATGCATCTTTCTGTTTACTTGTCATAGCATCAGTTTTTATTTAATTTCCTATTATCTACAGGTATTCTTCCAACAAATACAATAACAGGACACGCTCATTTGAAGTAAAGTTGGGACTTCTGGATTTCTTTTCACTCATTATGTTATTTTGAAATGATATAGAGACTTTTAATGCTCATTTTATAACCTAACCATAATAATACAATTAATACAAACGTCTATTAATAATTTCAAACAAATGTATGTGTATTAATTAAACAAATAAAGAGAAAAAGATCCACAAAGCCAATCTGGTGTATACGTTTAGGCTATGTTACACCAGACAGCTGTTCAAAAATACAACTTTTTACAGCATTGTCATGCTAGTTTTATTTGATTCTACAGTCAAATCTGTGGCCAGGTGATCGGAGTTTTTGATCTCTAGTTAACTTTGTTGCAACCAAAATTTTACTTGATCTATGATCAAGCTGATTGACAATCCGGTGATTGAAGAATCAAAATGATGTTTGTGCAACCGACTCTAAGTAATAATAATAATAATAATATTTTTACTTAATTGCCTGAAGTCATTAAGCCTTGGCTAAGAGAAGAGGGTTAGCATGGGGAAGACTGTGCTCTATTCAATTTTCAACTGGGTGGTCCACGGCCTCCTTAAGGTTGGTAAACACTTATCTAGAAGGATTAGCCTAGTTGCCATGTCCTGACATCTTTGGTAAACTTTCTTCAATTTTCTAGCATCCCCCTTCACTATCTGCATGTGGTCCATCCCATGACCTTGTTAGCTTCCCTCCATAGGGGTATTGCCGCTTTCGTGGCTTCATCTAGAGCTTGGGTGAGTTGCTTCATCTAGAGCTTGGGTGAGTTGCTTCATCTAGAGCTTGGGTGAGTTGCTTCACCTTCTGGTTCACTTTGCCGCCTGGTGACACTGGTGACAATAGCACCAAATCACTCCTCAACCATAGCCAGTCTGCTCTTCTGATGTTATATTTGCGCTGCTTACCTGCCCCTGTTGGTCTGTCCCTCTACTCTCGGGTCAGCTCAGAGCACACACATATACCTAGCTACTGGTAGTCATCATGCCAGGGCTGATCTAGACTGTAGGGCCCCCCTCCTCTGCAACATGAGTGTCTGCACTATCAAAACCCAGCCCTCAAGAGCCTTGGTAAGGGCGAAAGGAAAAGTGACCTCTGATTAGAAACTATTATTGTAACGACTTACATGTAATAACACTCACCAACTCGGACAGCCCACTCTCAGAAGGTCAACACACGGCACTAGCTCGATCACCGGCCTCCGCACTCGGAAGATACGACCAACTGACTGAACGCCGCGCCTAGCCTGCCCACAGCGAAGCTCGAACACGTGTCCGGCCAGCCGAAGAAAAAGGAAAGAAGAGTTCCGCTTCCGGCCACGCGTAGCTTCGAGGTCAGTCTCGAACTTCCCCTCCCCTTAGTTTGTGATGTTCTTCAGCCTTCCTTTCCTTCGATCTCCCCCCCTTTCTGAGAATTATATTTTATATATATATTGGCCGTACCGGGATCACACTTAACTTAATACCCCACCGGCTTGTGGACAAGAGGTGAGGACGGCGACCTAGGTCTTGGGGAATATTATCTTACGCATCAAAATTACTATTTCGGCGTCAGTCAGTCTAAATTACCGTTTGGAATTTATTACTAATTTATTTTATATCAAAGCTTACAAATGCTATGCACTTATCGCGGCATGAAGTTAGACCGTCGCTTTCGTCGCCACTTAAATTTGGGGTCTGAGCCCAATTTATCCTTTAATTTATATTTTTGTAAACATAGGTTTTTGACCAGAGATTGTCTGTGGTTGCGGGTTCGAAACCCAGCTTGAGTTCATTTCAAGAGTATTGAAGTATTTGAACTCGACCTTGTTTGTCGAGTCAAATACCGAGAGTTAATATGTTACGTAGGTTACTGCTACATTGGGGTCTTGCAACATTACTATGACGTCACGTTTACTACGAGCGTCTGTAGGTAACTTAAATGTTTATACTAGGATGGATAACTGTGACGCAGGAGTTACAGTTATACCATTCCTCTTGTGTTGGGAACTATTCTAGTAAGTGAAGCAACCAGGGAACTAAAGACCATAACACTGAGACCCCGGACTGTACTTTGTTGATAGCTTTAATTTAATGTTGTTTGGTAACCGTCTTGAGGAGGTTACGAGTTTGTTTACCTTTTGATCTAGTTGACTCCGTTGTTGGACGGAGAGGTGCGCTTCATGCACGATTGTATGTTTGTATTACTCTATTATTGTTTTTGATGCAATAAAAATTATTATGTTCAACCAGGTAACTCTTTTACCTGATTTACCGCCTCTCTCACCTTATAGATATTAAGGGGGGGATTGCATTATGTCTACTCGGGACGGGTCAACAAGCCTCAGCTACACTCAATATTTATACACCCACTTCTAAAAAACATATGTCCACATCCAAACAATCCTCTTAGGTGTGGGGTTCCTATAGTATTTGTAAAAAAAATCTCCCTGGCTATTTTCCCAAGTTTCCTGGCCAACTTTTCACAAGATTTTCAATAAAATGTTACGGTACTATACGCATTAAAGTATTAATTTAATTACATTTATTTCGTCCTCCTCCTCCCAGAAAGTCAATCTCTCATGGGAGAAAAATAAAGCAGACGTCTTGCCAATCAGTTCAGGGAAAATGATGGAAAAATAATAAAATATATCTAGCCCTATGAAAAAGGAAAGGCTGACATTCATCTGCAACTGTCTTGCAGAAAGCTGGTTTACACTTTAGGAACGGATCACAGGCTGCTCTTTTCAGTGTCTCTACAGGTTTTGTTTTAGGAAGTTTTGCTTCTTTGAGAAACTTAACAATATGGCCCCAAATTTGTAATGCCCTTTACATTCTCTAACCACCGCACACCACAGAACTTAAATGGAAAAGTTGTACATCCTGTCAACCGGGTAAACAATGCTCGACGAGCTGGAGAGTCAGTGAACAGGTAGTACATGTGACGCAATAAGCTACTTATATCCCAATCAACAGACTCCACTCCTGTTCTCAAGGAACCATCAACAACATGAAGCCCACATGTTCCCATATTTAGCAAACTACTTACTTCATTGTCTGTGACAGATTTGATGTGTTCCTGAAGAAGTGTTATAAACTTTAAATTGACATTTGGGACATCCATTGACACTTGTATCAACCTAGAGAGTGGAAGAGGAGAAATACCATCCAGAAAATGCTTCAGTAATTCTTCAGCGGTGCTCCTATCGAAAAACACACTGTTTAAGTAACAATCGATCCCAGTATCTGATTACAATGTCCATTTGTTCTCTCAACGCTTCATCAAAACAAATTACAAAGTTGTTACATGATTTTAGATGGTCCAGTAAATTGCTCTGTAAGAATGAAGCCAAGCTTGCACAATGAAGTATGCAGCCTTGTCTCCACCAAAAGTAGTCATTGGCAATGGAACACTCGAGGAAAAATCAACTGAAATATTGTACTAAAATTATTGCATGAATTGAAAAGATTTATCTGTTAAAATCTTGCAAAGCCCAAATGACCTTTGTCTTAGTTATATCATCTTTTTTAACATAGGTGTTAGGCTTTCTTGGGGGCACTACACTACTTTCACTTTTGGCAACACCTTCAACACCTTCCGTCTGCTGTTTTATGATTTCCGATGAAACAGAAGTGCGATATGAATTGTCATTCCCCTTACTTTTTTTTTAAGATTCCCTGACTTTCCAGACCGTAGGAACCCTGAAGTGGTTAGATAACATAGAGAGACTGAGGGGGGTGCGGCTGGTTTTCAGTACGTACTAACAAGAGAAGCTTGTACTCCCCTCACTTAGGTGGGAGAATATGGAACATAACGTTTTAAAAACCCTAAAGCCAGGACCAAATGTAAAGTTGTTAAAAAAAAGGGGTTCACTTTTAGCTCACAAGTTATCCTCCAACTTATATTTTAAAACAAGAATTTGAAATGATATTTTCTAGTGATATAGAATTATTTAAAGCTAAACATGAGGTAAAGATATAAATAGTTGATTTGTGATAAACCAACTATGATGGATTTTAGGGAAAGGCAATTAATGAACAAGGTGTATCCGATTTCTGGAAAACAATTCCTACGCTGAACAGACTTTATATTTGTGTTCCTGTACAGCTGAACTGACAATATTATCCATTATAGTGCTGAATCACAGCTAGGGATGTGGTAAGTATCGATAACAGTGAGTATTGGTAACAAAGTTTTAAACTAATTTTTTTTTTATATAGTAATAATACTTTCAGCTTTAGATAATAATTATATTTTCATATCCTGAAAATTATAATAGTTTTTAATACTTTAAAACAAATTTTAAAATATGCTTATTGCACTTCTGCATGACATATCTATCTTTATTTTTCCCATTTGCAAACGACTGACTGATGGGTTCCTTGGGAAGTGGCTTCAATTACTTGACGCTACTACTGTATCCGTGTAAACTGATCCTGAGAGTCAAGTTTGCTTGACTTCAAGTACTTGACGCTACTACTGTCTCCGTGTAAACTGATCCTAAAAGTCAAGCTTGCTTGACTTCAAGTACTTGACGCTACTGTCTCCGTGTAAACTGATCCTAAAAGTCAAGCTTGCTTGACTTCAAGTACTTGACGCTACTACTGTCTCCGTGTAAACTGATCCTGAGAGTCAAGCTTGCTTGACTTCAAGTACTTGACGCTACTACTGTATCCGTGTAAACTGATCCTGAGAGTCAAGCTTGCTTGACTTCAAGTACTTGACGCTACTACTGTCTCCGTGTAAACTGATCCTGAGAGTCAAGCTTGCTTGACTTCAAGTACTTGACGCTACTACTGTCTCCGTGTAAACTGATCCTGAGAGTCAAGCTTGCTTGACTTCAAGTACTTGACACTACTACTGTCTCCGTGTAAACTGATCCTAAAAGTCAAGCTTGCTTGACTTCAAGTACTTGACGCTACTACTGTCTCCGTGTAAACTGATCCTGAGAGTCAAGCTTGCTTGACTTCAAGTACTTGACGCTACTACTGTCTCCGTGTAAACTGATCCTGAGAGTCAAGCTTGCTTGACTTCAAGTACTTGACGCTACTACTGTCTCCGTGTAAACTGATCCTGAGAGTCAAGCTTGCTTGACTTCAAGTACTTGACGCTACTACTGTCTCCGTGTAAACTGATCCTGAGAGTCAAGCTTGCTTGACTTCAAGTACTTGACGCTACTACTGTCTCCGTGTAAACTGATCCTGAGAGTCAAGCTTGCTTGACTTCAAGTACTTGACGCTACTACTGTCTCCGTGTAAACTGATCCTGAGAGTCAAGCTTGCTTGACTTCAAGTACTTGACGCTACTACTGTCTCCGTGTAAACTGATCCTGAGAGTCAAGCTTGCTTGACTTCAAGTACTTGACGCTACTACTGTCTCCGTGTAAACTGATCCTGAGAGTCAAGCTTGCTTGACTTCAAGTACTTGACGCTACTACTGTCTCCGTGTAAACTGATCCTGAGAGTCAAGCTTGCTTGACTTCAAGTACTTGACGCTACTACTGTCTCCGTGTAAACTGATCCTGAGAGTCAAGCTTGCTTGACTTCAAGTACTTGACGCTACTACTGTCTCCGTGTAAACTGATCCTGAGAGTCAAGCTTGCTTGACTTCAAGTACTTGACGCTACTACTGTCTCCGTGTAAACTGATCCTGAGAGTCAAGCTTGCTTGACTTCAAGTACTTGACGCTACTACTGTCTCCGTGTAAACTGATCCTGAGAGTCAAGCTTGCTTGACTTCAAGTACTTGACGCTACTACTGTCTCCGTGTAAACTGATCCTGAGAGTCAAGCTTGCTTGACTTCAAGTACTTGACGCTACTACTGTCTCCGTGTAAACTGATCCTGAGAGTCAAGCTTGCTTGACTTCAAGTACTTGACGCTACTACTGTCTCCGTGTAAACTGATCCTGAGAGTCAAGCTTGCTTGACTTCAAGTACTTGACGCTACTACTGTCTCCGTGTAAACTGATCCTGAGAGTCAAGCTTGCTTGACTTCAAGTACTTGACGCTACTACTGTCTCCGTGTAAACTGATCCTGAGAGTCAAGCTTGCTTGACTTCAAGTACTTGACGCTACTACTGTCTCCGTGTAAACTGATCCTGAGAGTCAAGCTTGCTTGACTTCAAGTACTTGACGCTACTACTGTCTCCGTGTAAACTGATCCTGAGAGTCAAGCTTGCTTGACTTCAAGTACTTGACGCTACTACTGTCTCCGTGTAAACTGATCCTGAGAGTCAAGCTTGCTTGACTTCAAGTACTTGACGCTACTACTGTCTCCGTGTAAACTGATCCTGAGAGTCAAGCTTGCTTGACTTCAAGTACTTGACGCTACTACTGTCTCCGTGTAAACTGATCCTGAGAGTCAAGCTTGCTTGACTTCAAGTACTTGACGCTACTACTGTCTCCGTGTAAACTGATCCTGAGAGTCAAGCTTGCTTGACTTCAAGTACTTGACGCTACTACTGTCTCCGTGTAAACTGATCCTGAGAGTCAAGCTTGCTTGACTTCAAGTACTTGACACTACTACTGTCTCCGTGTAAAGTGACCCCAAGAGTCAAGCTTCCTTGACTTCAAGTACTTGACGCTACTAATGTCTCCGTGTAAACTGATCCTAAAAGTCAAGCTCACTTGACGCTACTAATGTCTCCGTGTAAACTGATCCTAAGAGTCAAGCTTCCTTGACTTCAAGTACTTGACGCTACTACTGTCTCCGTGTAAGCTGATCCTAAAAGTCAAGCTTCCTTGACTTCAAGTACTTGACGCTACTACTGTCTCCGTGTAAACTGATCCTAAAAGTCAAGCTTCCTTGACTTCAAGTACTTGACGCTACTACTGTCTCTGTGTAAAATGATCCTAAAAGTCAAGTTCGCTTGACTTCAAGTACTTGATGCCAGTCAATTTGACCCGTGTGAACGAGCCTTTATTGTCATGCAAAAAATGAGTGAGAATTGAGAAATTGTGTCATTTTTTCTCCCTCCAGTCTCCCTTTGGAAATTTTTAATCTCAGCATGAGTGAAGATAGCAAAAAAGTTGTTACTTTCGATACCGATCCGATACCTGACAGTGAGTACTAATATCAGTAAAAGTAACAGGGAAAAAAGTATGGAGTAAAAAAAATACTAGTATCGAAAGGAGCATATTGATATTAGTAAAGTAGTGATTCACATCCATAATCGCAACTAACATTGAAATCCATCCCAATTTTTATAAAATTACTTTTTTAATATGATAAATCAGCTAATGAATTGAATAAAATTACAAGATATTTAACAAACTGTTGGTCAACATTTAAAACATGTTGTGCATGTCAACCACTGACTTTGATAACCCACAAACCTAATAATGCGGTTTTCTTTAGAGCAAAATTAATTATTCTGAATGAAAGCATTGTGCAATTATTTAAAAATCATAAATATTTTTTTTTTAATAATTCAAATTCACATCAAGTTTGATTTTGTTTAATGAAGAGTATTCAAAATAAAGCACTACAGCTTAGTAATATTTCTAAATTAACAGTTTAGAATGTTAATAACAAACTCTTAATAAAAGTCAGAGATTAGATCGGAAATGACAAACACAAATAAGCTCAAAGATTACATAAATTAAGCAAATAGTCAGCCCTTTTTTAGAGCTTAGCTTCTGTGAAAGACTTATGAATACATGATACTTTATTAGATTGTATGCTTAGTTAAAAAAGTTTCAAAAAGGTTCAAAATATAACACATGTTAATTAGATTGTTCAAGTTCAAGCTGCAATTTTATTTTAATATCAGACTGTTTTTAATTTTTCCTAAATTCTCCAGACTTAGCTTCAAATTTTTCAAAATTACTATTGTCAACACCTAATATTTTTCTTTGAGTTTGTTATTTAAAAAATATGTGCATAAACAAATGTTGTGTAGGCCAACCGTACGTAGTTGTATATTATTTATCTGTTTAGAGACTGACACTTGCCTGCTTGTTGATCCAGATAACAAAAGTTTCCCAGGATTTTCTATTTATTTGGACACTGGCTGTAATAATTAATTACCACTCATACCAACATAATAAATACGATTATTGTATTCAAATTTATTTAAAATTGCTATAATTAGGAGTTTTGTACACAAGTTTGACACTAACTTCAAAGCTAGGTATATTTTATTGGTTTTTAAACTAAACAAATTTTTCCAGCGATATAAGAGACAAGATTTACGGTGAAGTTGAAATATCCATGTCTTCGTCAGCCTGATCATCACCGTTGTTACTGCCTCCTTTTTCACTGTGACTACCAGTGCTACCACTACCTTCTTTTTTCGGTTGTTCCTCATTTTCCGGCGCATCAAATCCTTCCTCTTCCTCGTCATAGTTACGAGGGACTTTGGAGGTATTTTCTGTTTCTTTTTCGGACTCTTTCTTTTCTCGTTTCTTATCTTTATCTGTGCCTTTGTCTTTTTTGTCCCTTTCGTGACTTTTTTCCTTCTTTTTGTCAGAATCTTTCCTGCCCTTGGAACGACTTCTCGACCTCTTGCGCGGGGGGGACGGTCGACTGTGAGACGAACGTGGCGACCTGCTGCGTTTCCTTGAACGAGAGGCACTCCTTCTCCGACTCACAGAGGCACTCCGGCGACGAGCATGACCGGGACTCTTTTTACGGGAAGGTGACCTACTTTTTTTCCTCGAAGGTGAGCGGCTAACGCGCCTTGAAGGAGAGCGACGTCGGGATTTTAATGGTGACCTTGAAGAAGATTTGGGCCGAGAAGATTTCGATTTGTCTCGTGAGCTCTTCTCCTTACTTTTATCCTTTTCTTTGCTTTCTTTTTCCTTACTCTTACTCTTTTTATCTGGATCTTTGTCTTTTTCCGGATCGGCTTCTTTGATGTGACCATTTTCTGTAGTCTCGTTTTCAGCAGTACTATCCTCATATTTTTTTTCTACTTCATCTTCCTTTTTACTATTTTCTTTTTTCAACTCTTTTTTATCATCTTTTTTATCTTTATCCTTTTCTTTATCTTTATCTTTATCTTTATCTTTAGACTTTTCATGACTCTTGGAATGTGATGACTTTGATTTAGACTTTGAATGAGATCGGCGTGATATGGATCTAGACCTTTTCCGACTTCGGGAGCGTGAGCGAGAATTACTTTTCCGTTTCCGACTGTGGGATCTCCTCCGACGATCTCGTGACCTGGAGTGTGACCTGCGGGACCGCCCCCCACGCCTAGAGCTCGACCTTGACCTTGTCCTTCTCCTGCTTCCGCGCGAGCGAGACCTCCTCCTACCATGATGAGAAGGAGACCTTGAACGGCGAGACCGAGACCCGCTTCGACTTCTTTTCTTTTCTTTTGCTAGCAGCCCAATCACAGGGTCAATAGCGGCGGAAATAAGATTTTGAGCCTCTTTCACTCTGGACATTGCCTCCTCAATTTCTCTCTGGGCGGCCTCATTACTCTTGGCTTGCGGCTTGACGATGCCTTGTGTGGAGTGATACACTTTGATGCTTTTCCCATTTAAGTCGCTTCCATTCATCTGAAGCGACGCAATTATGCTATTCTGGTCGGAAAACTCTAACAAGGCGTAATGTTCCATATCCCCGTCTCTAGAACAAAACCTTACATATTTCACTTCTCCAGCACTAGAAAAATAATCGATCAGCTGCTGGGGTGTGACCGAACTCTCGATGCCCGCAACAAGAAGAGTCCTCCTGATTTCCTCAATCCTTCTCGCATCCAGCGTCGCGGGTAACGGAGGGTACAAGGGCAAACCGTTCGCCTCGAGACGAGGGTCGTGAGTTGTTATTACCTGATTAGGAGGGATGCCTTCCAAATGGTTGGTAACATGTGGAGGCAACTTGGGTTCCGCGGGGAGTAAACCTGGTACCAACGAGCCTTGATTGGTGATCTCTAGAGCTCTCTGTTCATCTGGGATATCGCCAGAAGTGTAAGGAATGACAATTAGTGCTCTGTCGATAAAAACGGTGTTGGTCATGTGTTGTGCGACACCCACACACACGTGATCATGAAACTTGACATAGCAGATTCTCGACTGTACCGGGACTGCGACATCTCGAATAGTCGGGTACAACCTGATATCTTCAATTTTACCCAAATAGCCGAAGAGAGTTTGCATCTGATCTCTGGTGGCTTGGGGAGCGATATTTGTGATCTGCACTATTTTATTACTCCCGGTCATTGCGATCCAGTAGTGATTCCTCGCGTCTTCAAGTGACTGCCTGAAATGGTATTTCAAAATAAAATATTACCATAAAAAGACATGTTTATAAGTTAACATAAATAGTTTAAACATTTGTTCTTAACTTTAGTCTGTCTTATCATCTCAACAAGGTTATTATTTTCATGTATAGTTCAGATGGGTAGTAAGACATGATAGAGAAATAAATAAATCATACATTTTGATTATTGTCGAGCAATCACCTTGACTTTGTTTAGTGGGTAAAATATATTTTAATAATTTTAGTGTTGGGTGACCTGGCGGTCTAGGGGTAAGGTGTCAGACTTCTATGCTGGCGGCCAGGGTTCAATCGGTCCCGGCACAGATTTATCTGATTACCAAACCCTTCCTTCACCTCTGACAAGACATCTTGTGAATGTGGGGAATACCAGGTCTCCACCGTGGTTCGGATTCCACGTTAAACTGTAGGTCCTCCATTCCATCTCACAATCACCCTACCATTACACATTAGCGTAAGTGCGTATAACCCGAACGGGTAGCAAGACGCGGTGATAATAATAATAATAATAATAATAATTCTAGTGTTTTTCCCTTTTCTTGTGTTCTAAAATTGTAGGCGTTTAAATGTATATAGCGTGAAACCATTAGCCACGTGGAAAAGAGACTCTATACGGCATATAAAGCTTTACGTGATGAAGTTATGTAAATGTTGAGTAAAGTATGGCAAGAGTTACTGGGCATATTTATTTTACTACCGTAGCTTACAAGAGTATTTATTTACCTATTAATTAATTAATATTTTATAAATTACATGAGAAAGTAGGCTCTATATATTTTGGATTAGTTTGTGTGATTAGGTGGAGTTTAGGACCAAGAACCAAAATTAGTAGAATACGGGGACCAACCGAACAGTAGCAAATTTTAAAAAACTTGTTTCACTGCAAAGTATTAGCAATTAGCGTACTTGATGGCAGTGCAAGAACTAGAAGTGAGACTCAGCGCTAAGAGAAACAAAACATTACTAGTAATAAATTGTAGAGACAGAATCATGCTCAATAATCTGTGAATTTCATGTTTAGTGTGGTAAACTAATAAACATCGCAAATTACCATAGCTCCAAAAGCAGTATGACATGAGAAAGCCAGCTTAATAAAATTGGTCGAAATGTTATACCAATTCGGTGCATAATATATATGGTTCTTGTTTCCAATTGGAGCTCAATGTTTTGATACATTTTTATAGCACTGGGTTTTACTGCCCCTTTGGGTTATCCACTTTTATTTCAGTGAACGTGTTTTATGAAGGATTGTACTCAAAAGCGTCACCCCTGCCTTTTGATAAATCGATAGAGATATCCCCCGATCCTACCTTTGGTTGTCAGTCATGGCTTTAGGACTGGTTTTTAAAATAGCTTGAGCCACATCTTATGGTGTTCATAGTTTTCAAACATTATTTTTGACTTTTTAACAACTACGTTGCGGATATTTTAACGAACCAAGATTTGATCTTGTTCTTAAACCCAAATAAACACCCCTTACCATCAACCTCTACACTTTGGCACTATCGCCAAATTTGAATACAAGTTTCACTAAAGACACGGGTCCTGAAAAAAAAGCTAAGCAAGTCTGCCTCCTCTGGTCGACTTGCAAAGTTTGTCTGTTTGTCTAGTATGCTTTGCTGGCGATGGAGAGATTAGCAAACGGCATTCAAGTCCTAGCCGAACGTATTAAGGGTGATTTCTCCTAAATAGTTTCTTACTATTATTATTATTAGCACCGCGTCTTACTACCCGTTCGGGTTGTACGCACTTACGCTAATGTGTAATGGTAGGGTGATTGTGAGATGAAATGGAGGACCTACAGTTTAACGTGGGATCCGAACCACGGTGGAGGCCTGGCATTCCCCACATTCACAAGATGTCTTGTCAGAGGTGAAGGAAGGGTTTGGTGATCAGATAAATCTGTGCCGGGACCGAGGATTGAACCCCGGACCACCAGCACAAAGGTCCGACACCTTACCCCTAGACCGCCAGGTCACCTCTAATCGATATTAAGTGTCTCTTATATTTTTAAATAATACACAAAGAGGGCAAGTTTTTTCGATTATTTTCTGTTTCATATTATAGAAAATTTTATATTATTTACCACCACAAAAAAAGCAAACTTTCCTTAACTCAACACACAAGAATGTTCTATGAGCCAAAGCGAAAGGGTCTACCAATTTTGATGGGAAAGATATTTTCACATATCTTCCTTTTTAATCAACATGGGACCAATGGCTTTACCTCCCCATCGAAGAAGTTGTAGGCCTATTACAGATTGTTATCATTCCGAAAAAATATGTTGAACCTGGCCGGTTTTGAGCCCTAAACATTGGGTCGTGAGAAGCGCTTTACCCCTAGACCAACAAGGTGGACAATGTAATTTAAAAATTAAAAAAATCTCAACTTAATAAAAGAAAAATGTTTATAAAAAAAAAGAACATTAATATTTAAATGACTGTCCCTATATGGCACCAAAAGTATTTTAAAAGTTGACTTAATTAACATTTTAATTATTATTACTAACTATTCCAAGCAAACAAACCCTAACCTAACCTAACCTAACCTGTGTTAAAATATTTTTGATGACATTCCAGGATATTGAAATATCGTACACTAAAATAAGTCTACGATTACTTTGCAATTTCTTTTGTTTTTTAGCACCATGTACTAGTTATGCTAGTGGTTTTGGGTATAAGTAGGGCTATATCTAGAGGAAGTGTACCTGCATTTACATGGAGGGATAGTGAAAAACCACTCTCAGTACACCTGGTCAAGATTTGAACCTTGATCTCCCCGTCACCGAGTCTAGTCAACTGCAAAAGTGACGAATTAGACCATGTGGTCACCAAAGCAGGTTATTTGAAATATTAATTTTGGTGAGAGGATAGATAATAACGCTAATGTTATAAGACACTCTTTGTTTTGTTATATCACTGTATTTATGTATTTAATTATTTTATTACACTCAATATTTCCAATACTTTTAAAGTTTGATAGTTTTCAATAGGGCCTGGTTATACAATTAAAACAAAACTAACCAAAATCACAAGAGCAACATAATATTGACTAACTGGCTGTTGAGTGAATGTAGTTTGCCTTGTAGTGTTGACCCATGATTGTGTCTTATAGAAATTAAATTATTATTATTTAGCACTGCGTCTTACTACCCATTCGGGTGACCTGGCGGTCTAGGGGTAAGGTGTCAGACTTCTGTGCTGGCGGCCGGGGTTCAATCCTTGGTCCCGGCACAGATTTATCTGATTACCAAACCCTTCCTTCACCTCTGACAAGACATCTTGTGAATGTGGGGAATGCNATTTCATCTCACAATCATCCTACCATTACACATTAGCGTAAGTGCGTATAGCCCGAACGGGTAGTAAGACGCGGTGATAATATTAATAATAATAATAATAATAATAATTACTACCAATTCAGGTTTTACGCTTTAAGTACTAATTACGCTAATGGATTAGGAATTAGGAAGGTTGAGTTAGAGGAAGTGAACCTGCATTTGTGTGGAGGGAGAGTGGAAAACCATTTATGAAACAACCCCCCGCCCAGTTCACCCGACCAAGATACAAACCTCGATCTCCCCGTCCTCAGCAGTCGAGCTCGACACGACTAGCGCGTTAGCCAACTACGCCACCGAGGCGGGTAGAAATTAAATTGTTTATTTAATCAATATTATTGGAATTTTTAAAATTTATTAACACAGGAAAGGTTAGGTTTAGTTATGTTGTGTAGGAACCCTAGTAATATATTAACATAGATTTGATATAAATTATCGAAGGTTTTAAAGTTAATTTTGTATCCTAATAATTGTAATTTTGGGAAGTCATCTATCACGCATGCATGGCACTTTTGGATTTTCGTTTTAGTTTTGTAAAATGCTTGTTTTTTTTTAGCAATGTGTCTTACTACCCATTTATGTTATATGCTTATGTACTAATTACACTAAGGGTTTTAGGTATTAGGAAGGTTATATTTAGAGGTAGTGTAATAGCATTTGTGTGGAGGGAGAGTGGAAAACCATCATTATATTAGTACCAGATCAAAACTTGAACCTTGAGCTCCCTGTCATCGACAGTCTAGTCTACCACCTTAGACCATGCGGCCATAGAAGCTGGTTGTGTGATGTTACAATGTCTAGATTCATCTGAAGATTTTCAAGATTTCTTCAAACAAAATAAGTTAAAAAGATAATTGTGCCTCATTTCTGGGGTTGGCTTTCAAAGCGGTTGTTGTAGATGATAAATGCACGTTCCTAAAAAAAAATATTGGGGATGAAACCCAAGAATGGTACATGTTAAGGGAGTTCTATTTTTTTAAGCCAAAAATCCAAAAATATATACTAGCATTACACTCACAAAAATGCAGGGAATTCTATTATACTAAATTCTATAATAATAATAATAATAATATTTAGCACCGCGTCTTACTACCCGTTCGGGCTATACGCTTTAAGTACTAATTACGCTAATGAATCAGGAATTGAGAAGGTTGAATTATAGGAAGTGAACCCGCATTTGCGTGGAGGGAGAGTGAAAAACCATTTAGGAAACAACCCCTCCCCTGCCCCCCAGTTCACCCGACCGAGATTCGAACCTCGATCTCCCCGTCCTAAGCAGTAGAGCTCAACACGACAAGCGTGTTAGCCAACTACACCACCGAGGCGGGTTACTAAATTCTAGATAATTAAAAAAAAAACTTTTTATGATGAACAAATGACTCAAAACTAACCTCACTTGAGTAACGGTAAAACTCCACAGTTGAAGCTGTATGCGTATTAGAGAGCTGGTTAATGGACAATAATTGTCAGCAACAAAACTACTACTCTCTTTTTCCCAACAGACAAATTTCTTGTAAGTTGTTAACTAGGCTATACTTTTCTTCTTATCAAAAACCCTTTTCCCATGCACAAACCATTTATATCTAACAAACTTACACTTCACTCCATGTGACCTAAAGCGAGTTGGCAGCAGTGCACATGGACAGCCCCCACAAGTAAAATATTAAAATATAGGCCTCGTAGTGCCACGATAATGTAATTATTATTAGGTAGGCCTTCTTACCCAACCTGGCTTAGCATATCCTTAATTACGGTACTTATTTACTCAACTGACTTCATTTCAGCACAGCGTCTTACCACCCATTCGAGTTATAAGCTTAAGTACTAATTAAACCAATGGGTTAAGAATTGGGAATGTTGGATTTGAGTGAACCCACATTTGCGTGGAGGGAGAGTGGAAAACCATCTAGGCAAAGCCAGCCCCAGTTCACCCAACCAATATTCGAGTCTCGGCAGTCTAGCTCAACACGAAACAAGCACGTTAGCCAACTAGGCCAGTTTCTCAAATTACTTGCTCTACTGTAACCTTTTCACCATTTAATTCGCTAGTAAATAAGAATCTCAATTAATATTAATAAAATGGTTTTCATAATATAAGGTAAGTTATATTGTAAGGGATCATAGGTAAAATCAAATCTCCGTCGTTTATGTTTGGACTTTGGGCTAAGTGTTGTAAAGATAAACTAATTTCAAATAAATATGATTATATTATTATTAATATTCAATTTGCCATTTCTTTGTGAGTATAATGATAGTATTAAGGTGCATTTATGATGATTTCATATCTTAAGTAAAATGTGTTGTGTATTAAACAGTTAGTGCGCAGTACCTCGCTGTGGTTGTTCCATTAACTAATGTCCCACATGTGCCTCAACATACACGATTCTTGTTTTTTTTCAATTTAAAAACTTTTTCACGATATTTATTTCATTATTTAACTTAATCAATGCTTATTTTGTTGTGACATATTACTGGTAAAAAAACATTAAATTTCTAATAACTTGACATGGGAAAAAAAATTAAGGAATCCCACCCTCAGCTTGTACTAAGCCCCATAACTATTTTCTAAGAATATGTAGGCTAAATACAAGAAGTGTTATTTTTGATTTCTAGGTTAGTAGCCCTTTTACAACTATAGGCCAATAGGGCTTCACGAAGTTAAGCCATATTAAACATTAGAGTTCAGTACGTCTTAGTTGTCCCCCATTTGGCTATTTTTCACTGAAATGGGGCCGTGTGTTAATATTTTATTCACTTTATTATACACACTATAGTACGTAGAATCGAAGATACCAAGACATAGAAATTTTTCACACTTGTATTAAATACTAGATATTTAAATAAAACTCGATAACACATCGCCCAAATCACTTTCTAAATGTGAACATTGATTCTGTGCACTGTATGGATGACACCCCATGATGCTTTGCGATCTTTCACAGTGCACACTAAAATTGCTATTATGTTATTGTATGATATGTATCATCCCCGTTTAATTATTACATTGAATGGTTTATTTATCTATAATATAATTAATTTACACATGACTGATTCGTTTAAGTTGGGGTGATAAAGTGTCATAACAATTAATATAAACTAGTTGTGTTATTTCAATGATGTCATCAATATTATGGCATCTTTAATTTGGTCGTTATGAATACTTGTGATCCCCTACGAGATTAATCATTTGTAGTTAAATTCAATGAAATATTTATGTAAAAACCATCTACTATGATTACCACAATTAACTTTAAAGTTTTATTTATCACCGCGTCTTACAGCCCGTTCGGTTTATACGCTTTAAGTACTAATTACGCTAATGGATTGGGAATTGGGAAGGTTGAATTAGAGGAAGTGAACCCGCATTTGTGTGGAGGGAGGGTGGAAAACCATTTAGGAAAAACCACCCCCAGTTCATCCGACCGAGATTCGAACCTCGATCTCCCCGTCCTCAGCGGTCGAGCTCAACTTTAAAGTTAATTGTGGTTAGCGTAGACAATTTTCTCGACTTCTTACAGTAAAAATTATGTTTGGGGTGTAGTGTAATGTGTCCGAATAGTTCTAGAATGGCCAAAAGATATCCGTCACTTATACCGGGATCACGATAAACTTAACTTTAACTTCCTAACGTTCATTTAAAGTTGACTTAACTTAAGAAAACAGATGTGTTATCATGATTCACCTAACTTAACATAGCAAATTGAGCCAAACATCTTCATTCTCAAGTATGATCTGTGGTTTGGACTATTTGAACAGTGATAATCTGTGAATGTTTACAGTTTTCAATCGATGTAATGTATATCTATTACTAAACTTTTTTGATAAATGTAGTTTTCCTATTTTAGTTTAATTATTTTGTTTCAATGTCTGATCCCTAGAGCTTATACTAAAGGGTTAACCTTGGTTATAATACCAACAAATGAATTACTAAATAGCCGTGTTATCACTTGCATGATTGGCTGGCTAGATCGCGTGATACCCTCCAAGTAATGTTTGTTTAAAATAAAAGACTTTCCAGGACATCTCAGGTTAAGTTGATCGTGATCCTAGCATTAGGTGGGTAGAACTTTTTCATATTTAATTTAAATTGGTTTTTTCTTCTTTTTAGGTTCAAAGTATTTTAATATTTGTAATAATGTATGGCTGATATCAATCTTTTTGATATTTTAAGAAAGAAACGGCTTAAGATGTAAAAGTTAAAGCGTACTAGATCCTTCTTATGTCCAAAATGTTGTTTACGAATAAATTAATTTTTGGTAGTGAAAATTTACAAAGAAAGCATGTTTCAGACATTCAGTTGTAGCTCTAGACCACATTACCTCAGAGATGGGTGTAGACCATGGGGTGGAACGGACTCTTAAATAAAAAATATAACTATCTAATAAGTACAACAAATTAGGGAAATAAAACTTAGTAGCGCCAACTGAACCAAAACTGAAAAATATAAATAACGGTGTTGTGAAAAATGTACTGTCAAATATTGAATTAAACAGATACACTTCATATTTACCTTTGGCAATGAGCGTTGTTTAAAACAAATCGGTGAATAATTCCAAATATATACTTAACGTGTTAGTTATTATTTAATAATGATAACGCCATTTTGCTTATCAAAGAATGAAATCAATGGTAATGGTAACTAATTGACCAACCATAGATTATTAAGATAGTTATATCTACATCCGTAGAGGACGCTACTATTGTTTTTAATAATATTTATAATATAAGCGCTTTACATTTATTTAGTATGAGATTGGAAATAATCGTTATAATATAACACAATTTAATTTAATAATATTATTATTTTATATTTAGTAACCAAACATTGTGAAATTAATGTATTTCTTTGATCTTATAATTTGGCTATGGTCAACTGATTTAAGTGTTTAATTTATTATTCGTCATTATCATCCTCAACAACTGTTTCCAGCCTGTGACCAGATCAGTTTAAAGAAATGCCTCCTTCTTCTATAACCTATCAAAATCCTTCCTCCTTATGTTTCTACTATTTTCCTCTCGCTTACACATTTTCTGATATTTGCTCCTCCCAACTATTTCGTAGCCACTTTTGTGGTATTATTCCTACATGCTTCATTTCCACTATTCTCTTTGGTATCCTCTCCTTCTCCATCCTCATTATATTTTCATACCATCTCAGTTTTGCTTCCTCTACTATCTTAAGTATTCTCTGTACCACGAAGGGCTGCAGGCAGAGTATATAGGAACGAATAACGTGCTAAGAAAGATGGCAATAGCTGATAGAGGAAAAAGGATGGATGTTATTCAAGTCATTGTCCCACAAGTTTAGTGCCCAGTAGAAGAAAAGGACACGTTTGAGTAATATATAGAAAGGTATATGGGAAACGAGTAGCCGGAAGTAATTGGGGATCCTAACGCAAAAATAGGAAAAGAGAGAGGAGGGACTGTTAGGGAGAGAAGGGTGAGAGAGATGCGAGGAGCGTAGAAGTCTGTTGGAATTATGTGCAAAAAATTAAATTTAAAGTGTAAAACTGTTATTATAAGAAGAATAGAGAAATCCTTAATATTGCTAGACACAGTTGGAATGGGGAGCAAATATTGGTGCTAGACTAATTCTCATGGATGAAGAAATGAAAAAGTAGACCTTAAATATCAAGATAATACCAAGTGTGCCTTTAGATAGTGACCACAAACTGTTGGTGGCAGACATAAAGGGATGGGAATGTATGAGAAAGGTAGTGAAACAAGAAAGAGGCATATGGGTGTGGAATATAGAAAGTGAAGAGGAAAGAGAGCTGTACCTACGAAAGACAAGAAGCGTAATGCCTAAAGATGAGTTACAAAATATAGAGGTGAAATGGAAAAAGTTTAAGAACAGTGGAAACTTCAGAGGAGGTATGTGAGTGGACAAGTGATAAGAGTAAGTGGAAGAAGATACCCTGGTGGAACGACAGGGTAAAGGAAGCAGTGAAGAAGTAGAATAATCCATTCAGGAAGTGTTTTAAGCTTATGAATGAGGAAACAAAAGAAGAATGTATAGAAAAAAATAAAATAGCTAAGCTAGAGGTAGAGGTAGAAGAATCCCGGAAGGACTGGATGCAAAAATAGAAGTAACTGACGAAACGGGATGTGGAAGGAAGTAAGATGTTATAGCTATGTGATAAACAGAATGAAAGAGAAAATACAAGGAACAAGAATGATGTAAATAGAAATAAGAACGTTAATTAATACAGGAGAGGAAAAAATGGAGCTATGAATTAAATATTTTGAGAAGGATTAGATTAAAATAGAGGAGCAGGAAGAAATAGAATAAGAGGAGGAAATATTTTCCACAAGGAAAGAGATGAAGGACGTATTAAAGAGGATGAAACAAGGAAAAGCACTAGCTGTGGATGAATTGACTGTGGAAACAATAAAAAAATCTGCAGGTGAAGCATGTCTGTAAAAGATATGCAGGGTGTTGCGAGTGATTTAGAAAGAGAAAAAGGTATCGGAAGACTGGAAAATGGGCGTTATAATACTTATTTTTAAAAAAGAAGCCAGGAAGAATTTTACAAATTATAAAGAGATAATGCTGATTTGTCACTATACAAACATATATAAGATAATGTAAAAAATAATAAGAAATAAAATAAAAAGTGTAACATCCTCTCTACGAGTCATTACTACCCCGACCATTATAAGGTAATAAAGGGAGAGGATATAAACTAACATACAAAAAAATGGAAATTGTAAAAATATGTAAATTCAACAAAGAGTAGTTTATTCAATTAATGACAATAGCGCAGATGACAATAAATGGTCTCATTATATCATAATGAGTTCTGTTGGAAATTATACTCGAAGTAAACAACTTTACAAAATTCAAGTTGTGCAAGTATTTTAACAAAAGGAAACATGATATCCATCACAATATTGATAGACCAGTCTATATAAGACAAAACTACAGGGTATTTATTTATATGTGATACAAAAATTATAAGGGCCTAATGGGCACCTTGATATGGTTCCAAAGGTTTCGTAATGCACAGAAAACGATATCTAATATATAAAGAAAATTAAATGTTGACGACTACATTACAGAGTTTACATAACGTGAGGGTTTGACTACCAGACATAAGCCAAACTCTTACGGGACTACCCGATCTGACAGAAAATGGGACACACAGTTCCCAAAATAAATAAACAAAACTGAGCTGTTCAAAAGGAACTTACGTTACAAACAAATAAAGTTATCCTAATTCAAATTCCAAAAAAAGTTACATCCCGTTACGTTAATTCTAACCATATATTCAAATACGAAAAGTTATTTTTAAAAAAACGGAAATACTCTATAATTCCAATCAAATAAATAATAACATGTCAACTTCTTATTAGCACGTAACTGAAAATATTTACGAGAATAAATACAAAAGTAAACGTCCAGCGCCCGAGCGGCGACATTTATAATGTATAGTATTTTAAATTTAAATAGACGATCAAATAATAAATATGAT
>CABFOW010000622.1:0-84102 GCA_902141385.1 Timema californicum
ACACATTAGCGTAAGTGCGTATAACCCGAATGGGTAGTAAGACGCGGTGCTAATAATAATAATAATAATAATAATAATACTGTGTAGTTGTATGCTTTCAGCCTTGGTGAGCACTATAGCGTGAAGTTAAAGGTTTCAACCGTTGCAAGAAATATATAATGTAATTTAGAGTTTTTACTGTAACAAGCACTATATCATGAAGTTTAGGGAGTCAACCATGGCAAGCAATATATCATGTAGTTTAGGGTTTCAACAGTGGCACGTACTATATCATGCACTTTATGGTTTCAACCGTGGCAAGCACTATTTCATGTAATTTAAGGTTTCAGCCGTGGCAAACAATGGGCCAGTTTCATAGTCATATTTAGTGCGCTATACTAAATACAAGACGTCACCTACCTACGCTCGAATGGAATGGGCCAGTTTAATAGTCAAACTTAGTACGCCTTAAGTGTGGCACTATACTAAATACAGGACGACACTTACCTAGATCAAAATGGAATGGGACAGTTTCGCATATGAAACTGGTCCATTTAATTTTGGTCTAGGTATGTCTCGTCCTGTATTTAGTATTGACTCGCACTTTATGCATGCTAAGTAAGACTATGAAACTGGCCCACATCATGCAATTTAGGGTTTCAACCGTGGTGAGCCCTATATCATGCAGTTTAGGGATTCAACTGTGGCAAGCGCTATATCATGCAATTTATGGTTTCAACCGTGGTGAGCCCTATATCATGCAGTTTAGGGATTCAACTGTGGCAAGCGCTATATCATGCAATTTAGGGTTTTAACCGTGGCAAGCGCTATATCATGCACTTTAGGGTTTCAAACATTGCAAGCATTATATCATGCAGTTTAGGGTTTCAACCGTGGCAAGCGCTATATCATGCAGTTTAGGATTTCAACCGTGGCAAGCGCTATATCATGCACTTTAGGGTTTCAAACATGGCAAGCATTATATCATGCAGTTTAGGGTTTCAACCGTGGCAGCAGTATTGTATGCAGCTTAGATTTTAGAAATTTCCTCCTTAGGCTTCTGCCCTTCATGGTAAATAAAAAAGGGTGAGAGATGGGGGTGTGGAGGAGGATGGTCTTGTAGTTCTACCCTCGCCGAGCAAGGAAGGGTGCAGCTGGGAACCAAAGACGAAAAGCGGGGGTAGTGAGAGCGTAGGGGGGCCGAGAACAAGGCCTGAGACTAATTAATGGCCATCTAGTCCAGCTCGGCAGCGAAGGAGGGCTGTTAGTGCAATGACAAGGGTGCGAGTAATGGGCGCCACTCTAATACAGAGGCTGACGGGAGGTGGGTTGTGAGTACGCAGTAGTGTGGTATAAGGTCCGCCAGGTGGAGACAACTGCCGCAACTAAACCGCACCGAGCAACAAACATGCCTGACAACATTCTCTCTAAACAAAAAACAACACTTCCCCTCCTACGGTTACCCAATGAGCAGTTCTTGCAATTGGAATTTCCGGAGTAACGATAAAAATACAACTGTCGAGACAACATTAAAATACTAAACAAAAATTCGTACCCTAAACATAAGGGTTGTTAACGATCTAATACAAGCAGTAGGGGTGAAGAGGGTAAATCAGAGTAGAGAGAGGATGGGAAAACAATAAATAAAATTACATATGGCCAAACCATTATCAGTGAACTCTTCCGAGATTCAAACCCACACCTCCCAGTTAATGCCAGTCAAACGCTCTAGCCTTCTAGACCACAGTCATAGGTAGAAATAGTGATATCACTCGTTATTTTTAAATCATACTTTAAAATATAGAATAATATTTAACATGCACTTTTGAAACATATTTCTATAACAGTGAGAACTCAACAAATTAGCTTAACCTAGAACAACACACAGATACTTAGCCCATAGAGTTAGATTTTATTATATTGCTAAGCAACATGATATCTAAATAAGTTATTTTAATATCAGATATAAATCTTAGAAATATAATCTATATTTATAAGAACTACTTCGATAGAAATATAACCCTCAATTAAGGGGGTCTCCTCGATAGAAGTGTTAATATTATAAATATAATCTTTGGTTAAGGGGCCATTTCAAAAAGCGTATTAAGTACATGAAACTAGGCTATTTATAATAATTTAAAAGTTCTACTTTCAATGTATTGAATATAAAATTATTTTATATTCTGGTTGCGATAATTTGTTTTAAAATATTACCTTTTGAGTATGAAACATTTCCGATACACATAAAATAGCCATTTGAAAATATAATGTAGTATTTGTGGCATTTTACGATAGTTTTTAAAATTATTTAAGAATGTATGTTTCTTGTTTTCTGTTAGGCCCTTACATAATAACTTACATCTAGAAAAAATACAGCACTCACTCCCCCGATTTTTAATTTACCACTGTGGAAGGATAAGACACCAATTTATTTCACCAATAATATTTTTGTATGGTCATGTCGGTGTCGAACTTGATACCCTTAGTTCAGTATAAAGACACGCTAACGACTAACTAAGATGTTAGACTGAAATATGTTTCAACGGTTAATCCTATCATGACTACTTTTAATGAATTTGGTGGATGGCGTGCTTAATGTATCGAACGCTATGCCTACATAGTAAACAGTTTTTTTTCAAGTTTACTCTTGAGATGCAAGTTATACAACAATAATAACAGTGCATAATTTAAAAGCTGTATTTTCAACTAGCATTCAATCATGTTTTATGGCCTTTGTTTACAATTAATTCATAAACCCTTCAAGGCAAACCAAACATTTAAAAACACAAATAAAAACGGGGCTTGGGGTTGTAAAATAAATTAACAAATCACAGCATTTTCATAGGAAAACACAGTTTGGGTCTGTTTTATTATTAAAAGGAAATCAGCCTCTGGCTATTTTGCATAGTTAAGACAGAAAAACAGTGAGTGAAACAACATAAATATAGTATTGAACATTAATAGACATTAAAATAACAGTATAGATGAATATAAATTATTTTACATTCACCTCCGGGATATTTAAACTGGTTTATCTTGTTTTAATTGTAAAACTTAACCAGTTGTTTGGAGAAAGCTAACGCTGATATATTTAATCGCACAGCATAAGTGAAACCTTGAAGATCGAAATGATCTTTAAAAGTTACGGATATAGCCATATTAAGTATCATATTCTTGGATTGAAAAATTACAAATAAACATTGTTCAGTTTCCATGTCTAAAAGTGAATTTTCATTTATTTAATTTACGAATTTACCCAGTTGTACCTAAACAAAACAAAAACCCGGCGACCCCTAAAAAAATCCTCCCATCTAAGTACTACAGCGCTCCAAGCGGCTGGAATACTGTATAATGATGTCCAGGCCTAGGTAAGTGTAGCAAGAGCTGGCGAGTCGAGATATTACTTTTTAATGTAATCCCACAGTCGGAAACTTGCAATGAGTGTGAAATAACGGTTTCAAATGTTCAACAAAGTGATATCATTTGCATGACACGAAGGACCAAAGTCTTACGCAGTACAACTTTACTGAAACTACTAAACCCCAATTTGTATAGGAACTCCAATTTTGACCACCAATATTTATTGAAAGTCATTACAATTTGGAATTCTAAAAATATGTTTTATAAGAATGTAAATACAAGTGTAATATTTCCCCCATTGTGGCAAAATAAATTTAGTTTTCAAATTCGACTTAACATCCGGATAAAAAAACGTTTGTTTTACTGCCCTTCCAGGATATTCACAATTTATACAAACTAGAATGGAAAAAAAGAAGAGATGAGGTGAACAAACTTTAAGGCAATACACCAGCAGTCCGTGGAGAGAGAATGGAAAACTACTATAGGGGAAAAAACGCAGTGTTTATTGCACCTAGAAAGGTTGTTAGCCTTGACCTAACGGGTCAGTCAAAACCCATGTTAACTGTTTCAATACTAAGCTCTATTGTATTTAGTTACAAATGTTATGAACACCACAGTAACAACTATTTGATATGTCTGGCTTAGAATTAGGGAAATGTTACTGCAACCATTTGTTATTAGTTAAACTAAAGTGTAATATAGTAGCTAGTACCATACAAAGCTAGTGAAATTAGTGACAGTTATAATGATAACCGTAGATAACATTAATTATCCGACCACTTAGCTCAGTTAGCAGCATGTCAGACTATCGAATTTAGGGTCCCGGGTTCGATTCCTGGCATGGCCAAAAAGATTATCATTGGTGAAATGTGGGTTTACCCTTTCACAATGATTAATTAACGGCCGGGAACCGGATGTTGTGCCTGTCCTAGTCTTAAGTTAGATTATAAGAACCCGCCTCAGTGGCGTAGTTGGCTAACGCGCTAGTCGTGTTGAACTCAACTGCTGAGGACGGGGAGATCGAGGTTCGAATCTCGGTCGGGTGAACTGGGGGTGGTTTTTCCTAAATGGTTTTCCACTCTCCCTCCACGCAAATGCGGGTTACCTTCCTCTTATTCAACCTTCCCAATTTCTAATCCATTAGCGTAATTAGTACTTGAAGCGTATAACCCGAACGGGTAGTAAGACGCGGTGCTAAATAATAATTTAAAAAAATATATTGTAAGACATAAGAAGCTACAACAGGCCTAACAAGCCTGTAGTGTAAAATATATGGCTTGAATAAAAAACTGACCCAGTATTTAGGCTGGAAACACTAATGGATGTAAAGTAAGGTTAACACTAATTTATAAGAATGGCGCAGGTTTAGGGTAAGTTCACAGCGTCCATTGGTTACTTATACTAGAGTTATGGTAGCCAGCATATACACAAAAATATGCGCCATCCCGATTTAACTATTCTGGTTAAATCATTTTCTACCCATGTTCAATTTACTTCATACTACGGAGTCCATAAACCAATATTTCCGATGAAAGTGTTTTTACATGTTCGCAATAACAAATGCCACGTAGTTTTCATCAACCCACTATTATTTGCCACCCAAACAAAAACTTGCCAACACTGTACAAATTGTTCCCAGGCTATAGCAGTAGCTCTCCCAGTCACAGGACGTGTATTAACATCGCCGGTCAAGATTCGAACAAATACTGACAGCACAAACAGCTTTCAATACAAAGTAGAGAACGAATGCATTTGGAGGTTCAATTGTATACAAGCCGGCCCCAGAGCGTTGGATTACAAAGTTAGGTAAAATGGTAGAGTCAAAGGTATACAATATGAGAGGTTAGGCGAAGTTATTTGCTTAAGTTACAGGATCACAGAATTATGTCCTAAGTGAGGTCATATCTTAGAGTCGAAGACAAATAACATTGGACTAGTGCTATTTTGAATTGATTTATTTTTGATTTTAAGAAAATGTAATAAGAATTATTGCAAACATTTTAGAAGAATGGTATCTATTTATAAGGTTGGTATAGTACTATAGAGCTAGAACTGGCTATAAGTGACCTAAACTATCCAAAGCTAATCTAAGAAGCTAAAGCGGGATACATTTAAATAAGTTAAATAAGTCAATATGACCGATATTTTCGGCTTACCTCCCAGTATTCAATAGGAAACTCCACTCGGTGCGGTTAAAACACACTAGATATAGCCATAGGGGATCAAATCTTAGCCTCTTAAGCGAAAGAGACTTGTTGTTTTGTGGGACTCTTTTTTTTTCCATCCCCATTCTGGCTATACAGATATTTAAACTAATGCGGTAGCCATGAAAACGTACACTTTTAAAAATGCAGCCGCATTTGAGTATAGAACACCTGTTTGGGATTTGAGTAAGCCAGAGGTACGTTTAACGAAAGAGTTAGTAAAGGTTTTATCCAAAGAGTAAGGGTTAGGATGGTAGAAGAAATGTATCCACATTAGCGTGCCGAGAGAATGGACAGAACCCAATAAAGTAAATTAACCCCTGTGCACCCGGCTGGTATACAAAATCCAACATCCCGGTCAACGAAATCTTGTGTATTTGATGTCAATTACCCCTTTATCTCCCCTCGCCATATAAATAGTGTGAATAAAACCTTTTCCCCCGTTTTGTGCCGTTGGGTGTAGCTATCCATTTATCACTATTTAATACATGTCGATACGAGGACGATGTTTACGCGGGTGTACAGGCAGCTCCGGGTATAATACAACGCTCATTTCCTTTAGAAACAAAGTGAACGCCAGTACAAACACATATAGTGCAATATTCTAAATTAGTATTTACTTTTATAAATATCATGTTTCATTCATTATGAATGCAATTTATTAAAACATTTACTCGGTTTTCTAAAACATATTATGCAATTAGAGCTGCGGTAAATTTTAGTGAAAAGTAAATTTCTATATGGTCTAATGTCTAAGGAGGGTTGAATATCTAGAAGACCTTGGTTTGATTTCAGATTTTGTCTAAAGGAATCTAGTCTTAGTTCGTTCTACAAAAAAATTCAAACTTCTAGCGACAGTGTCGGATATGTATCATTCGCTGTGGTATATTCGTTTTTAAATAGTGTTTTCATGAAACAATTTTCAGTTAATATACGTTAAATTATATGTTTATAATGCTAATTTTATTATTGATAGTAAATATCCTGTAAAAGAATATAAATATAATGGTTTAAGGTAATAAAATATTGCTTAATAAACACGTATGCAAATTCTTAGTTCTAGATTTTTTTAACACCACGTAATACTACCCGTCTGAGTTATACACACATGTACTAATGACGCCATTATGTTAGGGATGATGAAGGTTTAATTGAGATGAAGTGTACCCACATTTGCGTGGAGGGAGAGCGGAATATCCATTAGAAAAAATACCTTCAGTATACCCAAATGAGATTCGCACCTTGATCTCCCCGACATTGGCAGTTTAGTCTATTGCGAGCGGTTTTAGTAAATTCCATCAAGTTTGAATATTTTTTTAATGTAAATTTAGTCACATCATTATAAACTCTTATATAAATTCCGTCCCTTCATTATAAGGATGCTATGTAAACTGCGTTCCTTCATAATAATATTAAATGTTAGTGAGTGGAATATATTAATGAAAACAAGGTAGTTTCATTTCAAACATTTATTTTAACACTATCACATTTTTTGCAATCTAATATATAGGCCAAGCATTCGAAATATAATTTCAATAACGTAGTTCAAAAACGCTTCTTTGTCTTGTCCCAACTTATTTCCACTTTAGAACATCCATTGTTTGTTTTTTAAATAATTAAAAATAAATTCATCCATACCCAGAGAAAAAATTACATAGGTAAAAATGTACACCTTTCTTAACAAAATCAAAAACAGACATTTCTCTACAAACATATTCAGTCATCTTATCAGCCAAGTATTTCTATTTTTTCCACTGTTGCCCTCAATTTAATTGGTGATTTGCTTCATAGATGCATGTACGGAATTTACGTCAATCCACTGCGAAAAGGGTTTAGACCCTGCGACCACCAAAATAGGTACTTTAATGGTGTTACCCCAAGTAGTAAACGTTTTTTCAAATATTTATTTATTTTAAAGTAGCTCTTGAAAATCTAAGTCTACGTGTATTATTATGAGTTGGAAGTTTTTATATTTTATACAACATTTAAAAAATGTAATCTTTTCAAAAAAGTTAGTATATAAAGGTAGGTATATAAATATTATTTGTTCATTCTTATAATGCATGTTTAAAAATTCTTTCAAATATTCATAAAGTTTGCTTTTTCTGTGTGTGTGGGTTCAAAATTAAACACGAAATACAAATAGCCGTTTCATTAAAGTGTAAAGGTCGATTAAATGAAAACAACTTTTAAAACAATCATGAATGAATATAACATGAAATAAAAAAAAATATTTCCCAAAAAATCATTTAGTGTTTTATATAATAATGAGAAAAATACCGAACAGTAATTTACGAGCTAGAGTTTCAATGCTGCCTTAAAACCGTATCTGGTATAAAATATGACTCATTTTTAATTCACTGAAGTTTTCACTCCTCTCTTCGAGAGGATATCGATGCGAGTATTTAACTATTTTAATTAAAGATGGGACGATCGAATTTTCGAGTCCTTTGTTATTAAGAAAGATTAGAGGTTAGTAAAAGTCTTAAAAATTATCCTGAGGGGAATAATTATGAAAACCCTGACTTGATATAACATTTTAAGGCTAAAATAAATTATGTTATCCTTGTTGTTTATGACGTAATCGACACGACAAAAAAAATATCATTTGACATTGGCAGCAAGTAATAAACTTTTTAAAAGTGAATTTGAAGCCTTTTTACTTTAACTAAACTATACATTTTTAAAGAATCGAGGATTAGAATTCGGATTCAAGATTCAAAAGATAAGACTCAGATTCGAGAAGTATAGGATTCGAAAATAAAATATTATTTTTTCGTTGGGAATTCATTTGTACTCTCTTTAGTAACAAACTTTGGTTCTAAAATAAATATTGTTTGGGAATTTAGTTTAGATTTTAACGTATTGTGTACTTATTTATGTTTATTGAGGTTTAACTTGTATATGATACAAATATGATTGTGTTTCTATTTAGTAGTGACAATATTAGAGAAGACCCTCAACAATTTTCATTCTAGAAAAAAAATTAATCAAGGAAACATTAATAGTTTCTAAAAAAAAAGCTAAGAACAATTCAAAACTCTCTTGCACACCCTTAGATATGTCTTTCTCATTCTGTACCTTTAGCTTGTTGATTTTATAATTAAAAAATAACAATAAATTATATTGATGAATGAGCGTCAAAAATGTTGGATCCGAATTGGCTAAGGTCACCGGTGTCTAGTAGGCCGAGATCCAAATCATGGCCAGAGGCAGCTACGAAATGGATTTCCACTATGGTTTTGGCATCCTTATTTCAAACAAATGAGAGATCAATTTTTGTAAACTATGTCGTACTAATTCCTAACCCTTAATGTAAATAAAAACACATTATTATTACTAGCACCTCATCTAACTACCCGTTCGGTTTATACGCAAATATATATAATAGAAATACAAACCGGAAGGGTGGTGCGAACGGTGGTAGTAACTAACTTAAAATAAAAGGAATTTTTTTCAGGTAAAGTTATGCTTATTTATAACCTTATTATTATTATTATTATTATTATTATTATTAGCACAGCGTCTTACTACCCGTTCGGGTTATACGCACTTACGCTAATAGTATAATGGTAGGGTGGTTGTGAGATGAAATGGAGGACCTACAGTTTAACGTGAGATCCGAACCACGGTGGAGGCCTAGCATTCCTCACATTAACAAGTTGTGATTAATACACGTCTTGTCAGAGGAGAAGGAAGGGTTTGGCAATCAGATAAATCTGTGCCGGGACCGAGGAATGAACTCCGAACCCCCAGCACAGAAGTCTGACACCTTAACCCTAGACCACCAGGTCACAGCTATTTATATCATTAATCACCATGTGGAACTAGGACAGGTCTTAACTAAACCATTTGGCATTTTTTTCTGTCCATCTGTTTGTCTGCATGTTCCACGATTACTGCCAAATAATTGGACCAATTTTAACAAAATTTGGCAGGAATATTCTTTGGACCAATGCCAAACTACTTATTTATATTATTTTACGGTCGGGTTATCCGTTTTAATTTAAATTTCTAAACGATAGATCGAGCACCTTAGACGTATTAATTTGATTTCAAACCTATTGAGAGAATGACGTCTTAAACTATGTGTGAAACGGTAAATATCTATGAATAAAATTTAAGATATATATATGAATATCGTATTAATTTGGTTTCTGTCTAACTTGATCACAAAGAAAAAATATCCAGTTCGAATCCAAGAAAAGAGTAAGAGACATTTCAACTTGAAATCCAAAGAGAAATTTCAATCTACGTTAAAATACCTTAATTTTAAAACATGAAGTTAGCGAGCTCTGTAGCAGTCAATGCCTATCAACTAATATAGTAAAATGTTATCAATGTTGGCTGCAAAAAATAGTTTTTTTTAAAATATACTTCAAATGTCAATTCGTAATAAAATAAAGGTTATAGTTTTAAACCCATCGTACCGAACACGAGAGTGCTATTAAATTAAGCCCAATTTAAAATCTGCTTTTAATTTGTAAAGACACATCAAACAAAATCCAACTCTCTCACAACTTATACGTAAAGTATTCACGAAGTCAGTGATTATTACATTTTCTTCTTTAGATATCGGGCCAAAGATTTCTTTTGATTTAAAAGCAACTTGCAGCAAGCAGCATGGCTAGAGGGCAGAACCCACCATCGCTAACGTTTTCATACTCACTTGGTTCCCCCTAACCATTGAGCTACGGCTGTTTGAAATATCAACACTAAACTCACACTTATCCGCAGGGCTATTACAGCCAGTGTGTTTTGTTAAACTCTTCCAAAACCACGCTTTTTTATTTCATGGAAGACCTATATTAATATATATTTTTCTTTCTTTCTCTCTCTCTCTCTAATGTTTATTTTTTGAAGCTTCAGTTGTAATCCCCCTCACCCCCCACCATCATACCATAGAAGGTATGGTAACACTGGTGACAAGGGAAATGTATATTTTTATCGTTTCATATTTCCAAGCCTTGGGCTACATTCTATTCATTTTATCTGTCACTTTTATGTCCTGCATTGCTAGTTTCTCCCTCTTCAAGAGTTTAATATAACTTTTTTTTATATAAAAAACAGTTATATTATTGGAATACGCAGGTATATATCTGCACGATAAGGTTTGAGAGGGTAAGTTGCGAACTTTCAATAACCCCACGTGGACCATTCGGCTCCCGTCTTTAGGCTGGCACGGTGGACACTTTTTTTTTTACCGAATTCCGATTTGCACCTCTTTTTAAAACAATCCACAACAAAAAATTCCAGAAGAATGTATTCCATAAGTATTTTCCACCTTTAAAATAAAAATTGTGGGGGTTTAAACATGTGCTTGCAGGCTTAATTTTTTTTAAATGGATAGAAGGACAAAAAGTTTTAAAACTAATAATAATAATAATAATGAGAAAAATATACTTTTCTTTATGGTAAAACAACAAAGCTGGTTTAACATTTTTATAGTACATGTTATACAAAAATAATTTGATATCATTTATTATTTATTTTTAAATTCATAAAGTAAATTTATTTTTCCTTTTCAAGTAATATTCGGAACTGAAATGGATACGCTTCAAATAATATGGCAGACATTGTGTTCCATTTAGTTTCTTTCTACATTGCTATTTCCATCGGTCCAAAAGGTTGAAAAATGAAACAATTAGTAAATTATGCAGAATGTAGATCCGGTGAAAATGAGTGACAATTTTGCTAGAGAGCCACAGTCTCTTGTAATATTCATCAACGGGAGTAGTGAAGCATCATCACAAATGAGTGACGTAGTCTAACATTTCATCGAGGTTGACATTGTGTACAAAAATGACGCACAAGGGAAAAAAAATATTTCTGGTGAGCATACTAGAGCCAAAGGAATAATAAAATGTAGACTAAATGTGATGTGATCAACAGATAAGTTATTGTATTACTAGTGTATCAATTAGTCTTGGGGGACTAAACACTCGCCAGTATCTGACACTCTTAGGGTAGACTATCTCTCTCTGTAAAGGCACTTTTATTTAGTTAATACAATACAATGACCAATCTTTTATTTTGTTTCGCCAAGTAGCACACATTAAACATACTAATAGAATAGCGATGATAATGGTAGATTTCTAGAGGAAATGTACTCCCATTTGCTTGAAGGGAGGTCGGCAAACCATTTAGAAAGTACTACACTCAGTATAGCCGACTGGAATTCAAACCCCAATCTCGCCGTGACAGGAAATCCAGTCTAACATGAGAATGACATGTCAAACCATACGATCGCCAATGAGGATAAGGAATAAATAATTTAAGGGTTAAGTTTAACTAAGTTTGACAGCATAAAGCCACTAATAAGAACATTTTAAAAAATGTACAAAGATTTTGTTTGCGGTCAAACTTTAAAACATGTTGTTGTTTTCATATTTTTATTTTATAGTTATTGATAATATTATCAAAAGCAATAGCTGCACATCACATGATTTGATGTCTGATCCAACACATTTGTGACTGATAGTTGTTAGGAAAGGAGATGAGAATACCATAGTGATCCTAACGCATTGATGGAGCCATCATTTCCAGTGCACCCAACCAAGATGTGAGTCTCGACCTACCAGACGCCTTAACAGCATGATCACCGGCAAGTTTAGTGGGGCCATCGACAATCCACTATCGGTAAAATATCAACGGCTCCATCTATCAAACCTAAAAAATAAACGACGAGGTGCACGCAAAGAAATGCACCAGCATCAGTTAAATAGAGATGAATCATCACAATGTGGATAGAAAAAAAAGACCCAGCGTAACTAGTTGGAAATGAACTTTAACACCCTAAGAAACTAACACACGTGTGGTCAACGCTGTCAAAAGTACTTAATGTTGATATATAACACTACCCCAGACTCTTTTCTTGAAATGTTGAGGATAAAAGGTTCTCCAATATTTTTACTACCGTCGAGTATACCCTTAAAGGTTGTGGCTTTTGGTAAAAAATATACTTTTATAGTATGAGTTAAAAACTTCAACTATTATTTGTATGAATGAAGATTCTATTTAAATAATAAGATTAATACCAAATATAGTATTATATTTTAAATATAATTAATTAGAAATATTTTGATATGTATCATTATTTTATATTAATTCTTGTTAAACAATGGAGTGCTACTTACTAGTTACTTTGAGACAAACGCCAGGTGTTATGGTATCACCTTTTAGACTATATGCATGTCTTGACGTATGGATATGTGAAAGTAGATCTATCAACTATAATATCTGTCAGATAAAGCACTTCCTATGAAATTTGGACTGGGTATTTTCTGTGATTCCCTCGATACACCAAACCAATATAGCATAAAACAAATTCTCGTCCCACATTCCGCGTGGTCGTATAGTATTCGGAAATAAGTGTGACCTGTACCACTACTAAGGTTCCTTATATCGTCAACCTCCTTAACTACTCGTCCATGGTCTGGACTATTTGAGAAGATAATGACGTCGTCTCGACAACGTAGTTTGCGCTGCTGTGATCACCTGGTAGCAAGATAAGCCAACTTTGGAGCACAATTTATAGCACATTATCAATTTAGCTACACACTACACGCTGAAGTAATTGATCCATAAACCAGCTTAATGTAAGCTATGCATACATTACAGTCTATGAATATATTACAAAGTTCAAGTAATCTATATCCTCTTTATTAAAGAATACATCGTATAGATCTTAACTTCCATTACATGCGTAGCTATTGTGGTACATTCTATGTTTTTCAAATATTTAGTACTAAAAAAACTTAGCTAAAATTTTTGTATATACTACATGAACAACGGTAATTAGTGTCTCTCAAAGGGGTGTATTTCTTTAAATTTAATATAGTTGGAAAATATAAGGTTTTCCCTATTTTATTGATACAAAATTACCTATGTTTTCCGAGGTTTAAAAGGAATTCCCATTTTTTTCAGACAATTTGGAAATGAAAGTTAATTTTTCATAAACGTGATAAGCGTGAGGTCATGTCATTAATGTTTATAACAAAACAATTTGACCTTGATATGGAAATATACGGTCGTAGATCCGTCAAAATTAAACCTGATTAAATGAGCTTGACTTTTTAGACCACATGCCCCCAGATGCGGGTAAATTTGGTACTAAATTGAGAGTTCAATACATATAAATTCAGCCAATGAACATATAACCAAATCATTACGAGATGAATAATCCATTCTATCAAGGTCGAGTTAAAATGGAGGTTGATTCTTTTCCTTTTTAAAAAAACCTCCTACTATTGCCTTTAAACCCCCGGTTATGAAATAGACAAATATTCAAGTCAGTGAAGTTGTGTCCGGTTTAACGAGCCGCTCGTTATGATTCTATCTTCTTGTGTCATTATCCGTGCCATCCTTGCCCGCCTGGTTTTGCGTAAGTTTGCGGCTCCCCCTCTCACGCGCCAATCTATGGAAACACTGACCGCACGAATATTTCATTTAAATTAACCCATTGACCCGTAGCCCGGAGGTTTTCTAAATGGCCGCAGCATGGCGCTGAGAGCGTCACGTGGCCGGGCCTGCGTGACGTCACGCCCCACTGCGGCCCCTTCTCCCCCTACCCCCCCCCTCACTTTTCCAAACAGCAGAACCTCGCTACTTTCGAGCAACTAATGGACTGTTTTCATGGCCGGCTGGGTCCAGCACCACGCAACAATGTCCGTTAAGCCCTGTTCACCCAGAGGATAAGGTAATGTATCACTTCACTGGAGCCCTGGCTGTTCCTTCGAAGAATTGAAACTTGGCTCGGAGTTTTAAGTTGGCGAAAGCTTCATTTCAAGGTTACTAGGACTAAACCAACAGGCCTTTACTCTTTAAAAGGGGTTGTATAGTCGAGCAGTGAGACGCGTTGCAGACGTTTAGAAATCCCACATTATTTAAGAAGTTGTAAGAGATTTTAAAATATTGTTTTCAACAAAATGTAAGCTAAAATTATCAGCAGGTTTTTGTCTATTTAAAATGACTAAATTTTAAGTTAAAAAAATCTGCGAAGATTTACGTAAAAATGTGTACTGTTTAGATTAAAACAAAAAGTTAGACACCCACATCAAGCCTTCTATCAAATAAAGTCATGTTTTGCTAGGGCCACAACATAACATTTTAAGATAATGTGGGATTGTGTTATAGGATTTTATGCAACTTATCAAACAAATTTAAAAAAACTTAAAACTTACAATTTTTAACCGGACAGAACTTTCGTCTACATTTTAGTGAAAACAATATAGAAAAATATCACTCCACTTCATAAATAATACGGCTTTTCTAAACATCTGCAACGTTTATCAGTGCTCTAATTTGCAGCCCTCTTAAGCCATAGCCACAAGGTACAAATATATCACTAAGACTAGTATAGACCAATTTAGATATGCAATAACTTTTATAACAGTTACAAAGTCACCAAAACAATGTTTATGTATGTCAATGTTGGGCGCAAAGCCCGAAAACTGCCAATGGGCGGATCTTTTGTTCAATTCTAGGGTTGGACGTTGTAAAATGATCAAAGTGATCTTGATAGTTCAAATTAATTTGTAATCCCTGTCCAGTTCTGTTTGCAGATCAATGGGATCCACTTGCCCTCTTGAATTTATGTGGTTGCTAAAATGTGGGGTGCATCAACTGCTCAGTCTGGTCGAGAAACGAATTATAAAGTTATTTCAAGCTTTTGTCTAGGAGCGCACAGACAAATGTGTATTACACATTACGATGGCTATCTTAAAGACTTTTTTAATATATAAATCAAGGGTACGATTTTATAAAAAATTGTCAAACTTTTTTAGTTTTATTTGAATCATTTAGCAGTCCAAATAATACATATATAAATATATAGTGTTATTAAATATGTCAACACTTTTTTCCCATCCTGTATTAAAGTATTGCAGACAAGCGGGCCGGTTAGATATGCCTCATGGTCCGGATGCGGCCCGCGGGCCATGAGTTGGTGAACCCTGGTTCAAGGCGTCACTATCACAATAGTCTAGGTTGCCGATGACAGGTCGGGTCGGGTACAGTGACTGATTTTCCCTAAATTGGTTTCTTCCCTCCTTTCACTCAAATGGGGTTATTATTACTATAAATTCAACCTACTTCATCCCTAACAGATTAGCGTAGTTATTATTATTATTATTAGGTTTTATAGGACGGTAGTTAGTACATATGCGTAAAACACGAAGGGGAAGTAAGACGCGGTGCTAGAAAAAAACATATGTAAAAAACACTTAAAACAAACATTCATCTTTTCCCATGAGTTTCTCCAATATTGTTTTAAATTAGACTGTATTTAGGTATTAATACAAAAGCCCAAGGCATTTTTTAAATGAACCAAATATAAGAAAAAAATATTACCATCTGAAATACTTAACCATTCAAGGCTCTTATTTTATTTTTTAAATCCTTGGCAACATAGTTAGTTAAAACCCCAAACAGCTTTACATATGGAAAAAATACACCCAGACATATGTTTTACGTCTAAAATAAAGAATGTCCGGGGAAAAGAGGATGGACAAATGGAAATCCTTTTTTAAACCCGTCCGGGTGTATTGAGCGTGTTTTTTTTATATCAAGTTGTTCCTCACTCTCCTTGCACGTCCCTGGCGTAGTTAAAATAACGCGTGTGTCTCACTATAAACTATTACGAGACGATAACTACAGCCTATCAAATTCAACAAGCTCAATACAATTTGAAAACCTTAATTGTAAGAAGCATACATACAGTCCAATCTTCATAAGATGACAGCTATAAAAGTTACTAGATCTACTTTCACGTAGTCATACGTCAGGTCCTGTTAATTGCAGATGTCAATAATGGTAGATATTCTCAATACCTATAAAATAACACTAATAATACAGTAAACCATTATCAATATTGACCACAAAATACATGTTAGTAAACAGTTCTTTGTATGAAAATTGGACTGTACTTCCTGTCACGTATCCAAACGCCCAATGCTTGCGTCATTTCCCGAAGCAACGATCCGACCACCTCCCAACTAACCCTAACACTAAACTCAACTACCGACTAAAACCTGAACTGCCATTATCAAAGTTTCTTATTATGAGATTACTATAACGACGTTTGAGATGATTTGCATAATGTGGCACAACCACCCCCTCTAGAGGGGATAAAGGCGGAGGGAAGGAGAGAGGGATTCAGTAAAAGGCGCAGAGCTCTCAAGGCTGAGAGTGACCCTCTCACCACCTCTCACTATTCTACCTGCCCGGGGTTGTATGCTCTCAGTGTAAACAAAACAACATTAAAGCTTAGCTACTAACCTTATTATTATACGCTATAAACGTACTGCGAGCTAGACGGGCGGGCTGTCGGTATGAGAGGGGGAGGGCGGGGGAATTTCATTATACGTTCTAATGGCGAAGTTCAGAAGGGGTGAATGGGGGAGCGATGGGACAAAAACCGATGTAAAGGGGATAGGAGTGGGTGGTTGGGAGGGTTCCAGCGTCCATCTATCAGGAACAGAAGCGACGCAGGTAGACGCATGCATACAAAATATGGAATAGTGGTCAAAAGGTTAACGCCCAAAACACACTCTTGAGGTTTTAGTCAATTGATTTACTCAAGAGATATGATGCTATATGGGAAAACACGAGTTTTTTTTCATGACTTGTTCAAATAAAGTTTAGATACGTTTTATGAACTAGTTTGAATAAAAAAAAGCTCTTAATATAGCACCTTAGTGTCAAATCTAAGATAACGGGATGAGGATAAAAGTTCAAACAAATGGAACAGCATTTGTCCAAAGGGAGATTTACGTAGAAAAGGCATCTTCAGTGTAAATCTACTATCACCTCTCATGGTACTACGGAGAAAAGCTTTATCTACTCTCTCTCTCGGTTAGATGTTGTCCAATCGCCTTGCTTTCAGTTATTATTAGGGAAGTGAGAAGGATGTACTTGAAGTTATTCTATTAGTGAGTAATATGTAATAGAAGTGACAATTATTAGACAGGCAAATACATTTTTCATAAGACTGGGTGGAAAAAGCCTTTTCTAGAAGCAATGACTTTTGCCACAGTCATGAGATTTCTTTTAAGTATGAGAGTTTTATTAAATTTTTATAATTCCCTTAATATAGCTTTACTCATAATTAATAAACTATAATTTTTAAATATAATACACCCATTAAGGCGCAATTCTAATTGTTTGCTGTCAACAAACACATTTATTCTAAAAATGATAAAAAAAAAATAATAATTTCATAACTATTAATGTAAAATACTCGGTCCCGGCACCGATTTATCTGATTACCAAACCCTTCCTTCACCTCTGACAAGACATCTTGTGAATGTGGGGAATGCCAGGCCTCCACCGTGGTTCGGATTCCACGTTAAACTGTAGATCCTCCATTTCATCTCACAATCACCCTACCATTACACATTAGCGTAAGTGCGTGTAACCCGAACGGGCAATCGCTTTAGTCACGCTGTATTTAAATATATTATCTGAAAATTGTTTGTGTTCGAGAGTTTCGAATTGAACTCAAAAGCCATTCCAAGTTTTACCAATCAGCAACAAAGGGCGGGTCCGTGAAATAAACAAACTAATCCGAATAAGTCGGTAACATTCAGATACAAGTACGACACAACATTTCCCTATCGCACAGAAAGTCCGCGAGCATTTTGAGAACACGCCCGCAAAACGGCAAGCAAGAGTAGTTCTTCTCACCCCCTGAAACAACTCATCACAACCCCCACCAACACGAAAGAGAACGGTCCAGACTTTGGGTTCAGAAACCTCCCTTGCTCGCTCGGCCATACGAGCTGTTCCGATATGGTCAACATACGCTCACATAGGATTGCCACACCCTCTTAATCCCAATTTATGTGAGGTTACTTAAACTCCCCCCCCCCCCCAAACCTTTTCGAACCCTACTCCACCCAATAACCCCGGTAGGGCACAAGACTCCGACAATACATTCTACTTACCACTTCTGCCGGGGGAACTTTGTTACAAAGTGTGTCCTATATTGGAAGGTAAAGGACGCAAGAGGGGGTTGGGGTGTAGAAATAGGAGGGAGGTGACTTTGCCAAGTAACCGTTGTGGTAGAGGTGAAAAGCAATTAGAAGATAGAACGCCAACACACACATATAGCTGTGACGCAACCGTTAACTTATCTTTCCGAAGACGACGGAAATCCTCTTTTCAAATATCGTCCCTCCGTGTTTAGTGTGGCAATGGGAAAAGTTGCAATATTGAGGAAGATAGTTTCCAAGATTACCGTAAATTACGGTTAATTATCGTTTACCATTTAACTGTTTTTATTCACAAGAAAAGTCTCACCAAAGTTTTTGAAACATCGGGGGATACTCTATAGACACCATGGGGCTGAATTATTAACATTAGTTCTTTAAACAAAGGATTTAATTTTCTTTGAGAGGAAGACGGAAATTTTTACCATTTCAAATGACTCCACAAACACCAAAGCCGTGAAATTAAGTATTTCTCAGTAAATAATTTAACCAATTATTCAATATTGTAACTCAGGCCTTGGTGTTATTGAATCATCTTTATTGTAGTTCTACGTTTTAATCTATGGGCTAGATATGAGGGACGTTTTAAGGGAAATGCACCGAAACTAGCACAGAAAGATGATGAGGAAAACCAATATGATACATTCCTTGGAAAACCAACTTCAGTGCACTCGGTCAAGATACGAACCTCAATCTCCTAGTCACCAGCAATCCAGACTATTGCAATAATTACACTTTAGACCATGTGAGCACCTGTTCAATTACTTTAGAGCAATCACAAACTATAACACTGATTTTGTTCCGATGGTGTCATCCAAGGTACAAAAGACAATATCTGTTATCAGACATTCAATCCAGATTGGAGGTAGTTTATTTAGAGGTTTTATTTTATGTTGCTAGTTCTGATTATTTGTAAATTTATTATAAGATCTAAAGGAACAGGGTCAGGAGGGTAAGCCCTAAGTAGCTATACAAGCATTTAAGTGTAGAGATTTGGTAGAAAACAAACCGAGAAAAGATCGCGGTTTTTCAGACGATTAGTATCAAACACTAGCCTTCTGAGTTAGTTTGATGTGATATTCTCTTCCTTAACCTACGACCACTTTCATGTTTCACCTCTTACTATCCGTCTGGGATGAAGTTATGTTTACGTGAGATAATGAATGTATAATTTATAGAAAATGTACCCGCATTCATGTGGAGGGAGAGTAAACAAAAAGGTAGGAAAAACTACTTTACTATCTCAGGGGCCTATTTTATAAAGCTACAAATCTACAGTTTACAAGATAATTCCCTTGTAATTTGTAAGAAATTATGTTTCATAAAGCTACAAGTAAGTTCTTGTAACTATTTTTTTTTACGAATTACAAGTGTTTTTACAAGTAAATTTATAGTTTGGTTTCATAAAGCTACTTGTAGCTTACAGTCTTGTAAAGAATATTTTCTAGGGTATTTTAAAGAGTAAGATAATTTTATACAAGTCTCAACACACAGGTAAAATACTTTATCTACTTTAACTATTATTATTATTATTATTATTATTATTATTAGCACCGCGTCTTACTACCAGTTCGGGTTATACGCACTTACGCAAATGTGTAATGGTAGGATGATTGTGAGATGAAATGGAGGACCTACAGTTTAACGTGGGACCCGAACCACGGTGGAGGCCTGGCATTCCACACATTCACAAGTTGTAATTAGTACACGTTTTGTCGGAGGTGAAGGAAGGGTTTGGCAATCAGATAAATCTCTGCCGGCACCGAGGATTGAACACCGAGCCCTCAGCACAGAAGTACGACACCTTACCCCTAGACCACCAGGTCACCTTTAACTAATAAATCTCCTATGTAACCGCTATAAGAAACATGTATACTATAGTTATCTATATACTTATTTTGAGGATGTCAAGCAGGTGATTGAGTTTAGGAGACAACCAAGTATGAACGGTTTAAAATGAGTGAGCTGAAAATTGAGAAACAAATAAATAGTATCGGTAGGCTCCAAATAAAATGTATTTGTGTCACTTATTTTTTTTAAATAACTGATATTTCGTTACATAAAACCTACATAAACTCGATTTTCAATTGTTTTTGTAAGCATTTAGTTGCTGCAACAACAAGAACAACACTGCCTAGTATTTCGCTTGTAAATAAAACAAGACAATTTGTAAATGTTTTCGACAGGTGCAATAAAGTTTACATGTCAAACTATTTTGCATATGAAACCCCTTTAAAACTACACTTTTAAGACATTCACTTGTAAATAGTGTACTTGTAGTCTTATGAAACAGGCCCCAAAACCGGCAAATGAGAGCGAAAGAGGTTGAAAGCATTGCCTGCGTGCTCACTGGCAGCGTTATTGCCGGCCAATAAGGAGGAAAGCAAAGCATATATATAATATCTTGCGATTGCATGTAAATGTTGAGATATTTCATTTTAAAACGTTGTAAAAGTCACCCCTAAGCTTGGCATTTCATGGGTTGGTGACATTTCGCTTCACCTCAACGATAGGGCACAAGTAGAAGGTCATCGTTAAGTCGTGGTCGTCTCATGACACGAAGGGTGCGCTTGAATTGCACCTGTGAGCTATACACGAATAACCCACACACCCTCCCGTTATAAGATATTAAAACCAACCCTTCTCAAGATTTTCAAGATCAGGCAATGTCAGACATCCTATAATAAATTTCCAGATATTTGCATACAAAATGATATCGAGAAATTATATTTAAATATTATGTAAATATACTACAAATTTATTTTACGCTTTATTGCTAGTGTTGCGAATATCACTTATTTTTGATATCGTATAATAGGCGAGAAGCCTGAAACCTAAGTAAATGTTCCAGAATTTACCTGAAGATGGGATGTGGACAAAACGAGAAACAAAACCACCTTTAATGCAATCATCCTATATTCGACACCCACCTGATTTATGTATGAAGGATGTGGACAAAATACGATAAAAACAACAACACAATTCTTGTAGTAAGTGAACGATAGTAAAAACCCACCTAAGCTAAGTATAAAGGATGAGGAGGATGAAGTTGAAGGATATGCATAACCTCCCCTAGAGTAACCAGCCGGGATAGAAACCCATTCTATCGGATAAGAGCCAACCGCACTCTCGCTGTGCTACCTCTACCATTAATTTTTAAAGCTCTGAATAGATTAAAAAATACAAGTAGATAAATGGTTAGGGGTACCAGATTTAAGTTTAGAGTACTTTGGTTCGATCCAAGCAGGTACCTGAATAATTTAGCATTGGTGTTCCGATTTTGCCCTATTTCTTTAATCTACTATACAAACGTTTAACACAAGATTTTATTTGATAGGTGTTGATATCTATCAGGTCACATGAACTGGCGTATGAATACATGGAAGTAGATCTAGTAGCCTTTCTAGCTATTAGATAAGGTTCTTCCTATAAATGTTGGAGCGTAGCGCATTATACTTCAATTTTAGTAACTCCGAATCCCTCGAAACAGCATACGCAGTGAGGGTCAAGCAGTCTATAATGTTGAGACTATCGGGTGACAGTTGTTGGAGTTAGTCGTGGTTAGTATCCCGGTTAAGTGAATGAACATTACAGACTTGGTTTTTAATATAATTTTCAGTTCCTTTCTCCAAGATAGTGTTAATGTATTTCCTCCAAGTTAGCCTTCTCATCCGTAATCCTTATATTGGGTCGTTAATAAATAGTGTGTTGAACGTATAAATCTGTATCATATTAAAACCCAACACTAATATTTACGTGCTCTTAAGAAGTCAGGCTCGCAGCATAGTGAATTACCAGCTAGATAAGAAGTCGAGTTTCGAATCTTGACCGTGTTAAGTGGGGGTTATGTTTCATAAATGATTTATTACTGTGGTTTTACCATCCCTTTTGCACACTTGATAAGGTACATTTCCTCAAACTACCGTTATAATTCCTATTCCATAAAGAAAGCCATTAAATAGACCTCGTGTTGAAATGCATGAAATAAACCAAATTATAATAATATATTTAAATTGCATAATGTTATTACCTTAAATAAATCAATGGTCTATAAGCCCGCATCAGTGCCAACATTGTCTAAGGAGACATTTTGGCAAATTACTGGACTATCGGTGACAGGATGATCAGGGTTGGAATTCCAGCCGGGTGGACCGGGGGTGATTTATTTTTCCTAATTGGTTTTGCACTTTTCCTTACAATCAAAAGTGGGGATATGTACTATATATTCCTCATCCTTACTCCATCAATTTACATAAACGGGTGATAAGAGGCGACTAATCTCCATGTCAGCCCATCCTCTCAACAAAGGATCGTATGCAAGAACGAGGCGGAGCGAAACCGCACGTGGAGTGGAGTAGAAGGTAAGTTGATTTGCTTCCTTTCTTTATAAGATATTTATTTAAAACAAATTCCATGGCATCAGTCCGCAGATAGGCCATAACAGCCGAGCGGCCGTCATCTGTTCTCGATGCCAGTGCCAACTTTTACGGATAGATGGTGTCATGTGGTCAGCACAACGAACCCTCCAGCCGCTAATCTCATTTCCTAGACCGGAGCTGCTACCTTTTCCCCTTCATGTATTTCTTCTTTTGTCCTCACGAGGCTGAGTCGTTCCCGTTTCAGACCCGATGCTTAACAGAAAATGTATTCTACAAAGTAAACATAAAATATGATACAATAAAAATATATAACATTAGTATGCGCCTCACGCCAACCTCGTAAGTCTCTTGCGGGGCTGAAATAATGTGCATTCGAAACTATACACAACCCACTCGGCGCGTCGATGCGAAGAAAGAGAGGGGGTCGGGGAACACAGTTGATTTGTAATCACTAATCTCAGCTCATCGCACTTTCTAATCCACTCCACATTCTGTTTTGCCCAGCCTCATTCTTACCAAAGTCACGAGCTCTTAGCAGTCGTCAACACCACAAAGTATGGGTTTAATTTAGGTATCCTAGCACATACAAGGCTATACAGTAAATCACCCTAGCAAATGATTACTCTGAGTGGAGGGACACGCTATCGATCCTGTCGATAATAACAAGCAATTATTGAACCGGGACAAATTAAAGCCAATCCCCCTAATTAATGTTTAGACTTTGAACTTGCTTGGAAACCAGGCTTACAAGACCAAGTAAAATATAACACAATGGTGTTTGGTTGTAGGAGAAATAGTCCGTGAGTCATGGTTTAGTCCCGGTTAGCGTCAAAATAGGAGGGTTGGTACACAGGCTAGGTACATTTAGAATTGGTACGTACAATAGACATGGCTGAGTAGGAGATTTTGTGCACAGACTAGATACATTTAAAACTGATGAGTAGGTAAGGATGAGTGGCAGATTTGGTACAAAGACTATAGGCCGTAGCCAGTTAAGTATTTCGGAAAGTTTGGGGAAGGGAGGTGGGTGTGAGGGGACACGGCCCTCCAATTTCGGTAGGAAAATACAACTTACTAACAAAAAATTATTTTAGATGCTATCTGAAATATATATTTTATGGTAACTAAGAGCAGAGAGTAAAATATATTAAATTTTATAAATATGTTTAAAATATAGAAACTTACAAAGCGCCTTCCCCCCTTAAATGAAGGTATACCCGGTGGTGGCAGAATCGGGGGAGCAGGATTAACAGGGGTGGGGGTGATTGCTCCCGATAATCATTTTTACCCCTAGAATAAATTTGTCATTCTTTAAATTTATTTCACACATCTTTTATATTTTTTAATATGATATGTTTAAGAACAAACTCCAAATAGCTTCTAAAGCAGTGGTTCTCAAAGTGAGCTTTACTGCTTTGAGGGGCTGCGAGATTATCTAGGGCAAACATTGAGCCAAGAAGTTACTTATCGGGGTGCCTAGGGAGTATTAAATTCCAGTAAAACCAATCCAATGGAAATAGCTGTCAACCAAAAAGGATTAAGTTCGAACATCCATTTGGAGAGTTCCAGATTAGAATCATTTTCCATCAAATACATTGGAATCATCATCTCAAAGGACAATACTACTAAGCAGGAACTACTCACTACGATACAAAAATCATCAAACTTTTACAGTCAAATGAAAACCCTATTGTGGGAAAATAAAATACCCCAGAAAGCAAAACACTTACGTTTGATACCTATTTTGTACATTATTTATAACAGATGAACGTAGTGTTCAACGAGAAATTTATTAGAGTCAGAAATGAATAATGCTTGTCGACTTATATTCAGTTTTTTTGTTGTCCTCTAAATATTTGGGAGGGCAACTACCCCCCTTTACTCCAAATTACGCCTATGCTGGTAAGTTAATTTAAACCAGACTTTGTGAAACCGGTTTAATTTCATCAAGCCCATACAAATTTTTCCAACCTGGATAATTTTATAGATGGTTCCGACTTTCTCTGATAAAGATGAAGTTTCGGAAATTTGTGCTTTAATAAAAGTTTGAGTCCCATCTTCCTGCATGGTCCAATAATGTAGCCTTTTGAAATAAACGCAGCTCCAACTATAAGTTTTGAAGAAACAGTCTCTTATATTTATGAGACAAAGATGTAACTAAAATGTTGACCAATAATCTGAAAGAGGCGCAAGGGGGAGATGTTGAGGCAGTTTGTGCCCTGTTAATCAACCATCTGTCCAGACTAGCCTGTCTACTTTGTTTTACAACTACTTAAAATATTGAAAACAATTTTCATGAAGATATTCAAAAGTCAAGTTGTGTGTTCTGCAGCATTCATATTTGAAAAATATTATTAATACCTATAAAACAACACTAATAAAATAGTAAAATGTTATAAATTCTAACGCAAAAAAGTTTGTATTTTTAGAAAGGATTTTCCTACTAAAATCTAAAGTACGGATATGTATCCTATTTTAAACTACACAACAATTAACTGATGAACAATAAATAGTCTACACTAAAAACTAAAAGCATTCACCCGTCACCGCATTTATAACACACTGCTCTAAAACTGCCGCTGTAATATTTTCGCCAACTGCACGCATTTGAAGTATTGAAGGCCTCCCCTCATCCTACCCCACCTTTCATTTTTCTTTTTTTGCAGACCGATTTTCGACGTGTTCTCGTTATAATTACCATTCGAATATTTTCCAGCTGAGAGGTTTTGTTGTTTCCAAATCTCAAGGAGTTAAATTTCTCCACAGTTCTTCCCACACTCACTAATACGTCCTACTTTCTTTGTAAATATTGTGTCATAGTCCATACAGCTTTGTTGGCTGACTAATTATTATCAGTCAAAAACTATTTTTTAAATTGTATCATATTTAAACATTATAATGTTGGCGACAAGCTATATTTACACATTTTATTGTTTTGTTTAAACTGATTGTAAGGCAGTATTAATTTTTTGTTGTTGTAAAATTTCAGGTGGGGTTTGAACTTCAAAAATTACCCCTGGTTACAGCCTTGCACAAAATAGATCTATTTAAAATTTGTGTGTAGATATGACTGAGAATGAGAGTTGATACACAGGCTGGAGCCAATTAATCTATATGTGCATGTTAATTTTTCATATAAAATCAAATAAATTAATTTATAAATCATAAGGCTAGGCTTCGGGCCACAACTCAAGGGTCTTTATGATGGTTAGTTGGAAAAAAGAGCTAAATACATCACACACGATTAATTTAATTTTCTACGTATAATAATAACAACAACAAATTAGGAATATTTCTCATGAGTACTATTTTATTTTGATGGATTAACTGCCAGAGCTATTATAGTTGTTAAGTTCAGTTATAGCAGCATTTAAATACCATATTCTTTAGATTAAAAAATGACACTTGGACACAGTAAGTGAATCCGGGATATTTGGATTAGTACGATAATGCTCTAACCCCTAAGATATCCTGGAGTCATTCCGTGCTCAGGATCATTTTCAATTTAAGGATTGTGATGTTTAGATGCGGATATAACCGTAATTAACAACTGCATAATAGCTAGGTTATTTAATCCATCATGATATGCACATTTGTACAGTTGTAATTGTGCTATTAGCAGCATAAAGCCCTCCCGAGTCGGAGGTTGCTACGTTATCTGATAGATAGCGATCTAATTGATTACTCATAGGTAGCTGACGATTTCCACGCGTCCTTAATAGATTTTGCTTTAAAATATGAGTTAAATATGACCCTATACATGGGACGTCTACCGAATAGTTCAGCAATAAAAGCATTGACGTACTAAGTATAAGGTTCCAGGGTTCGATTCCCGTATCCGTGTATCATTTTTAATTTTAAAAATATTTGCTTTATTTCGACCGAAAACTGTATTTTTTGTTGCAAATGAAAACAAATATATTTTGTAATGAAAACTTAAAAACACGGACCTTAAATTGCGTTCTATTAACTCTCTTTTTTGACTTGATGAGGGTGGGTGTTAAGCCGGTTTGTTTCCAAAACATGAGTTTCAGCTGACTCTAATTTATTTACCTACATTTTACCTGAAGTGACCGTACTATTGAAAATGCCATCGAATTTCTCCTGGTGATTCCCTGGAGGGTAAAACCATGGTTATATAAATTAAACATTGTGTGAACGTTGGCATGACGTAGTTTGTTGATTATTTAATCAATTAACTTTTTATAAAGCATAAAAAATACCGCACAGTTATGAATGTACAGTACAATTTTCAGAGGAAGGGCATCTGAAAGATAGAAAATTTATTAAATCTACTTTTACGTATTTATTTGTTAAGTCAAATGATCTTCAGCTTTAACTTTTGATAGATATTATCAATTCCTATAATACAACACCGATAAAACTATAGAATGTTCTCAATACTGGCTGCAAAAAAGTTTTATTTTCTAGAAGTTCTTTAGTAAAATAATTTTACCATATCATAGTTGATATTGCAAACAAAATTAATTGAATCCATCGATTTCAAATGAAAGTTATTATTAAAACACTTTGTAAGCTTGATTTAAATTCAATAGCTGTTATAAAGATGACGCAAAATCTAGCAACGCTCGTCTTAAAAAAGAAAAGAAAAAAGAACAGCCGCTCTTCTTGGTTTTCAATAACCATTGAACCAGAAGTGTAGGGATGATAGGGCGTGGGAGGCGGGGGTAACCCAACACCTCTCCTAACAAAACAAGAAACGTGTTCAAAGCCAAACGCGAGCAAAAACTTTGTAATTAAAGTCACCCCTCCTCCCCCCCCCCTCCTAGCGGCGGCGACAACAACAACGCGACCGCGTTCTCCTCCAAAGAAATGTAATTACACAAATAAAACAATGGCTTGAGAAGGGGGAGGAGGGGAGGGAAACTATGCTGAACAGATCACGAAGGAAGGAAGCAATTACAGACTGTCCGTCCCTCCCCTCCCTTCCTAACACTCGATCAACCCCTCAGAGTGGAACCAAGGAAACAGTTCCAAATCATCTATCCCCCCCTCCCTCATCATCTTCCCCCTAAACCTACACTTGCTACGGCGTCACCTATCCGTTTTCCAGGAAGTTGAAAAATCCGTTCGATACGTTCAGCCATCTTGGTTTATTTACAAACTCGGATAATCACACTCAGTCTTGTAAAATATATTGTTTTTGCTTTAGGCTACGTATTTCTTTTTTGGAATTATTTTGAACATTACACGTATTTTGTTTCAAAATAACCTTTTTCCTAAACTATTAATGATTAATAGCTCTAAGATGACCAATGCTTCGCAATCGCTGGCCAAGCGGTGTCAAGTCTCACCCGGTCTAGTTTGTCAATGACGAGTTCAGGTTTCAAATCCCAGCCGGGTACAGTGAGTTAGTTTACGGATAAATTCCTGTGGGCCCGCGGAACCAGCCTTAGGTTCGCCTGGACTGATTTACAGGCGATGAGGACGTTGGGGTCCAAATCCCAGTCAGGCACAGAGTTTTTTCTTCTCTCCTACAATGGCTTACTACTCTCCATCCATGTATTAGTTGGTACATTTCCTCTAAATTCTACCGTAATCATCCCTGCTCCATTAGTGTAATTAATAACTTATATCCCAGTTCATTGGCCACATATTCTAAGCCCTTAGGCGTATCTCTCACAATAGACGGGAATGCCGATGAAGAGGATAGTAGGATTCGAATCCCGGTCTGGCGTAACGGAAGTTTTTTTTTTCTGAATGGTTTTCCACTCTCCCTACATACAAATGCGAGTATACTTCTAAATTCTAAATTCCTCATACCTAACACATTCGTGTAAGACTCGGTGCGGAAAAGGGTTTATAACCCGAGAGGATCATACATGGGAATGAACCTAGCCGACAGTGATAAAACGACAAATGCCAGTGTACGAAGACCAACTGCGGTTAGCCCATTCCCGTCGTTGCAAACCTCATCTAGCTTTAAATATTCTTCCACATAAATCCCGTCCTCCGTTTTGCCGAAGGCGTGGCTAGGCTTGCTTTCAGCGTGAATGGAATTATCTTCATTCATAGGGAGCACCAGAGAAACACTAGATATGAGGTGAGGTGAGACGCGGTTCAGCGGGAAGCCTACCTGGCTAATCACATTCGAGTATTTCTATCGAGAGCGCTTTCAACTATTGTTTCTAGAACCAACATGGGTTTCAGAAAGCACCCAATGCATTATATTAGATTGAAACACTTCAATGTAAAACTCTCCTCTGCCAATGTACGTGTTTAAATTTAGCAGATGAGATTTATAATCACAAAAGTTGAGTAAAAGATCGGTAAAAAAAAGTAAACTTTTCAAAGCATCTACTTTCGATTAAAAACTGAAAAACTAAAATGATGTTGTATTTAAGCTTTAGCCCAAATTTAACGCAAGAAATGATGAATATAAAATATATAACTATATTGAATCGTTCAAACAAAGATACACATTATCACTTCATAAACTGAGAAATAACGAGACATTCCTCAATCAAAACTAAAGCAGTATAAGACACGAAAGGTTAATACAAAGTAGAAAACTGATATCCCAAATAAGTTAGTTCAAGAATAAAAAATAAATTGATACATTTTTTAGCGCCGCAACGTACTACCCATCGGGGTTGTACGCTTATGGGTTAGGGATGAGGAAGTGCACCCATATTTACTTAAGTTTCAACACAAGGTTTTAACGTCTTAATTTGAAGGGAATGAAATGAGAAAGGTAAGTAACACAAATAACATAAGTATTTAACTCAAATGGAGGCTATATTAAACACTTTTGGATAAAACCACCATCAGTGAGATCGGTTGGATATGAAACCCCTTTCTTCAAAATAAAGCACACCCTTCTAGCGGCTAGACCTGTCAATGTCTCAGCCAGAAAACTATGTATCATTACCTCGAAGCACAAAACCAGAGTCATTGGACGAACACCCCTGGCTGTGTCTCCTCTAGTAAACCATGTCCCAGTACCTCGGAGCACAAAGTCAGAGTCATTAGACGAACATCCCTGCCTGTGTCCCCTCTAGTAAACCATGTCCCAGTACCTCGGAGCACAAAGTCAGAGTCATTAGACGAACATCCCTGCCTGTGTCCCCTCTAGTAAACCATGTCCCAGTACCTCGGAGCACAAAGTCATAGTCATTAGACGAACATCCCTGCCTGTGTCCCCTCTAGTAAACCATGTCCCAGTACCTCGGAGCACAAAGTCAGAGTCATTGGACGAACATCCCTGCCTGTGTCCCCTCTAGTAAACCATGTCCCAGTACCTCAAACTGACTGAAGTACCACTTCAACAATACCTTAGGAGCGAGGATGGTTGCAACAGAATCCCATCATGGGCGCTCCCGCAACACGGCCTGTTTTAATCACTAATTGATTCCGCTGCGCATGATTCAAAATCCACCAAAGGGAACGCCCCTCTCTCTTTATGATTTAACCATGATTCGATAAGCCTCCTCTCCTTCCCCTTCATGTTTGTGTAGGGCGACGAGAGATGATCGGTGATGCATGACAATGTCGGGGCACTGCAGGAGGGGAACATTTTGATCGCGCTCGTCGGTTCTATTTCGAATTGGCTGGCTTGAAAGCTACTAAGCTACTAAGCCAATTTTCCGATTTGGTAACATTTCTATTTACTTATCTAAATGCGGTGCTGGTTTTGCAAATAAATATATTTTAGGACCCTCTTCGGTTGCACATGGTCTAAGGCAGCGATGTCCAACAGTTTTCAACTCACGTCACACAGAACAAAGCGCTAAGATTGTCAACGCACAGAACAGTTTTTTAAGGATAGATTTTATCGTTAAAAATAACTAGTATTAAGATTGTTTTTAAAAAGTTCAATAGCTAAAATTGTTATAATGTTGTTATTAAAAAAAATCGTGTTATTTATAGATTTATAAAGATTTATTTGTATTACATACATTTTTTCTAGGTCTTTTTGATCTTCCCAACTCCCGCAGCACACCCGATGACCCTTTGCGGCACACAAGTTGAAAAACGCTGATCTATGACGTCATTCTCAAAATAAAGTTGACTGTCGATGACGGAAATATCGGGGTTCGAATTCCAGTTGGGTGTACGGAGGGTATGTTTTCCTGAATGGTTTTCCACTATCCTTTCACGCAAATGCGGATACACATCCTATACATTCAACCTTCCTCATTTCAAACAAAGTAGCGTAATAACCCTCACATGAAGTAAGACATGGTGCTAATATATTAGGTTTTCTGTCCAAACTTAATAACATTTCCATAATTTTAAGAGTAAAACCATATTTTACCGCTTGTTTTAAAACCTAACTACACCAAGTTGAACATTTATTCATCCAGACACATGTTCGATTCCCGCCATGACCGTGAAACGAATAAGTGGAACAAGTGAGGTTTTCCCTTTAACAGGGATTAATTAACGGCTGAGCTACTGGGTGTTGTTTTTGTGCTAGAATTTACTAGTTTATAAGGCTTAGAAAGTGCATGTTTAGTCATCCAAGTTAAAATATTGCATAATATGTTCAATCTTTATAGTAGTGTACTCGAATCACCATAGGAATAATCTTTAAGATGACAACATTAAAAAACCTTGAAGCTAGATAAATTGTTTCTACCGGTCAAAAGTAACATCTGGGATGATTATGAATGGCATATTATGGATACAAGAAAGTAGAAACATTCGGAAGTATCTTCATACAGCGAACTGACTATAATTTTATATTTTGTAGTAATTACCAGGTTAGCGAGGTTGTCTCCGAGCAAAATTTGCTAATAATAACATACTAGGATTCGAAACCTTTTCTCAGTCAATACAGCATCTTAAAAATTACATAATGGTACCGTATTCGGTACCCTGCTATCACCACTCAAGTATTTGTTATAACCGCTTCTTACTACCTGTTCAGGCTATAGGTATATACAATAATTAGTCTGCTGGAGCAGGGATGAGGACGGAGGCATTTTAGAGGAAGTCTATCCACATCACTTGCGTGGAAGGAGAGATGGAAGCCATTTTAGGAAAAGCCTCCCGCAGTTGACCAGACCAGGATTCGAGCGACGATATCCACGCCATCAGCAGGCCAGTCTAACACATGAGTAACACCTTAAGCCATTCGGACACTGAAGAGGACCATAATTCAAGTTAAAACTATTTTTAGTAATGGATACTCCAAAAGAGGTAGACGTTTTACACTGTCCTCCACAGCAAAAATGCTTTGACATTTAATTGTAATATGACAAAAGATATCCAAATAGACGCTCAGGATAGCAGTTTTTAGTTTTGCTTGCTACAGACTAAAATGTCAGAGCAACAAATAAAGGTAGAATATTCTACGCAATATGACTAAAACCAACCATAAGTTGTTGTGAACATGGCACTTTTATAAATATTACTTAAATGTGTTTGAATGGTATATTCATACCCATCTTAGAACAACTATGAATACAGATGGATCTGTATCTCAAATGATCATGACGACGAGAATCCCTCTCTTAAACTACAAAACGTTACTTTGCAAGTGAAGGCCCCCAAAAGTTCGTTTACAAGATAAATTTTTACAGATCTAGAATGTACCACAATTCTCTCTTCCTCACCGGTATATAAAAAAAGAGGGGTATGGGTGTAGAATTCCTAGCTCTAATTACAATCACTAGACTGAAAATGCTCCCCATTTACTTTCTTCCTCCTACTTTCCAGCGATCCTTCCTTCTTTTCCCATCACAATTCACACACAAGCTCACAGAAAGCGAGAACCATTTTCGAAAAAACAACAAAAAGACCCTCCACAATTTCATCGTCGATCGAACACGTGCTATTACTCAGACAAACCAATTTATAGTCTTTTATTTCTACTCCTGGTTAAAGTCTTACTCACTTGTGGGAAGAGTTGAGCTTACGATTTGTCTCCCACCTTCCCCATCAAGAAGATAGAAGGGTGATCAAATGGGTATTTCTCAACCAGTTTGTAAGAGACCCCATACCGGTGTAACGGACTCAGATTCGTGAGGCCCAGGTTCGTTGCCCAAAAAGGTATTTTAGTGAGGCTTATCATAAAGGTGACTCTTTTCTCCCAATGCGATTTTCCACCTTCTTTTCAAGCGGAATTATTGTAGTTTTTACTAAAATCAGTTTTCATTTTTATTAAATTGGTATTATTAACACAAGGTTTACTAACGACTTATGGTATAAAGACGAGGACAGTGTAGTGCAAGTGCACAAACACACTTTTTTTTTTGTATCGCGCTTGGACCAGGTCTCTTTGTTTAGGTAGCTCAAATCGCTGATTGGACGATACTGTAATTGAAATGTATTAATGAAACCAAACCTACTAGATAATTCCTATACAAATAATACTTTATTATCTGCATCGGTGGGCACGCGAACAAAGGCACCAATTTCGTAATATGGTATGGTTTACAGCTAACGAGGGGGTGGGAGTGGGGGGTGATCGAAGTTCGAATCCCAGGCGGATGTAATGAGGTGACAATTACTATCGATGCTCCCTACTCGGAAATGCGGGGGTATTTACTACAAATTCTACCTTAATAATTTGTTAATGTAAACTATGCGAACACCTCGAACAAAGAGTAAAGACGCGAAGCACGAAACAAGTACAGGTGGTTTAAATAAGTTTCGTTGGAAACAATGAATCACAAACTATGTAGGCCATTTATAAATACTATCGGTCTGCCTTATAAACGGTGTGGAATACATAGGCAATAAATCTATTTTAAAAACCATCTCATCCTCTTAGGGGGAATTATAATTTGAGCGGTTCAAAAATTAAAAATTGTACGTTTTCTCTCTGAATAACCCCCTTTCCCCTGCCTTTGTGGATCGACAATATGTAAAGCATTGTGCTAGGGCATTGTTTCGCCAAGTCTCCCGCGAGTCGTGGAAAACAATGGGGGACGACGACTTCACCTTGTCATGCACAATATCGGATCGAGCCAGACCGCACAAAATGTCTTCTTCAGCTGGTTTCTCGTTCAATAAACTTCTCGTAGCCATAAGAGTGTGTCCTGTAAGTCTAGAATGTCAGGCGCACCTGTTCCAAAGGATCAACGTCACCCACCTCCCCTGCAACGACCTTCCTTCCTATTCAATTAGATTTCCCATAATAGACAGGCATTCGAAGGGGAGGGTGTAGGGTGGTGGTAAGACAGAAAATGACTTGTGCTACTGTGCGTGTGTGTGTGTGTGTGTGTGTGTGCGCGCACGCGCGCGAGAAAGAGGAAACTATAGCACCAGCCGCTCTCTACTTCAAGACGAGAAAGTAGTGCGTCACCTACTGAAGACGGCCTGACACTCGTGTTGCCAACACAATTATATTGACCAATTTCGGTGGCCGCATGCTATAACAAACTACGAGAGTCAATATAATTGGTCAATATAGGCCACAGGGAGAACGAGGTTTGAATTTAGGTCGGGTGTACCTAAGAGTGATTTTTCCAAAATGATTTTCCATTATATCATCACGCAAACGCCGGTTAACTTCCTCTAAATTAACATGCCTAGTCGTTAAAACTTTTAGCGTAATTAGCACGTAAGCGTATAACCCGAACGGGTAGTAAGATGCGATGTTAAAAAAAACATAAATTGATTGTTAAAACCTCGATGAAAACGATAATGATCTAATTTACCCCTAAATTTGAACTAAATAAAGCTATATTTTATGATATATTCTTTCTAAATAAAGAGGCAGCTTGTTGGTAAGTGGAATCAAATATTGTTGTCCATCCAAACCTGCTCAAACCTGCGAAAATTCTTGACGCAATATATATATATATATTGTTGTAAATTAGAATTCTAAACATCTGAATCTATAAAGAGTGATAACACTTTATATTTAGACGATTACTTTTAGAACCCAATAAGAAAAAACAAAAACAAATACTATTGCCCCTAATCTAAAATGTCCTTTACCTAGCCCACATCTTGATTACTTTTAAATCTATAAAACAATACATAGAACACAACAATTGTTTAGCCACTAAAGAAAAGCCACAGTACCATTTTTAAAATAGCTTTCCACACTATCCTCGATTTGATTTGATTTTAGCCGCCAATCCCACTCTAAAAAAAGTTATATCCAGTGAGAAAAAAGCTAGTTTGGCAACACTAACGTATACTCTTTTGTCTACTTCGCTTGCACTTACCTCCACTCTGCCCCATAAAGTCTGTTCAAAGTAGGAATTGTTTTCTGAAAGTCCTTTTTACCATCCAGAAATCTATTATATATCCTTTCAGAGAGTAATTCCTACAGTGAATGGAGTATACATACATTGCAGCGATTACAGCCTTGGCTAAATAACACCTTCATTGTTTTACATGCTTTGCATTCTACTATTCATCTGGGGATGCTGAATTTTTATATTGTGAGAAAAGTAGAATTTATAAGAAGTGTACTAACATTTTCACGGAGAAAATGGAAAACCATTTAGGAAAAAACTTCAATACACTAAGTCAGTAAAACAATGCTATAACCAACGGGATAAACTATTTTAATAGTTTAGAATGTTATTAGATATAATAATTTAGCTTAGAGGTTCCTGGTCTGGGGTCCAAAAACCATCTATTAAAGAAGACCAACTTATTCAAATGGCTTGTATGTTGTAACATTGGAGATACTATTTACTTACAATACCGTTGTTGGACTTTTGGTTTCTGATCTCTCCAGGCACCCTGATGTTTCCAAAAGGGCAATAAAGTATTTGATACCATTTGCCACCATTTTTTATCTGTGATACAACGTTTTCAGATTTTGTACATATTAAAAATAAATATATAAACATACTTGGTGTAGAGCCAAACCTACTATTGAAATAATTGTGATAACAGTAGAATTTAGAAGAAGTGTACCAACATTTGGAGCCAACAACCTAAATAACATAACCAACATCAGAACCGGCGAGTTTTTCGGAACGACCCATTGCTACTCTTAAATATTCTTACTGTGATAATACAACTAAATACTATAAAGGATTGATTAATTGGCTGACTGAAATTGCTGTCAAACCACTATGTGCTTAGGATAAATTTGAAATATATAACACTTATTATTGTTTTGAGCTGAAGTTATTGAAGGCCCTCCTGGGGAATTACTCGTACCCCCCAGGTTGAACCTTCGTCCCTAAACAATAGGGTCACGTATCACGGTGTTAGTGAAGCCAGGCTGATCGTAAAGTCAAGGTAGGTAGGACGTCTAATAGGAAGAACGAGAACCCAGCAGCAGGCGCTATGGGAGAGGGTTGGGGGAAAGGGGGCACAACTGTGATGAAAGTTAATAAAGACGTTCATTAAGACTGACATTCAAAACTTCGCCAACCCCTTTCCTCCTCCCTCTGACTATTTGTTCCCAAGCATTATTAATACCAACGCCAGCGCGGGGAGCGATGCGGCAGCTTGAGAGTGAAGGACGAACTAAAAGATATAACCCTCCTTGTAAAACGAGGTACTTGGTTCGAGGACGGGAGTACTGTCGAATGGGTCCAAATGTGCGTGCACTTGATCCCATAATATGAATTATGTGGTGAAAACATAGCGTACACTCTTTATGTTCTTATTTTATCTCTCGTCCGGATATTGGTGTTCACGTGGACTAACACCAAACTTTATAGACCAATGAAGTCTGAGAAACAATACATGTTGGAACAGTCATACAAATCTTCACTATAATATTATCAACATTCAATTACGATAGTGGCTGAATTTTGCAAGCATACAAGTCGAAAACAAACGGAAAACATCCCATGTTCTAGCTGCGCCTTTGGCAAGGTTCCTTCGTTCATATTGGTAAAAATTCAATCCTAATTACTGGTACTATTTTATAGTGTGGAAGACAAATAAGACTCTAAAATTGCCTCACTGAGTCCGAAATAAAAATGGTGGAGCCCAAGAGGTCCGCGAAGCACAGTTTGAAAAACGTTGCGTTAATAATTGTAGGTCAACGTTAGAGCCTCATCTGGTGCTCTAGGCGGTGGGCTTGCATAGGTGATTTATCAATATGATTTTCTTAGCCTTTATTCACGTGAATGCGGCCACATTTATTATAAATTATCCTCCCAATAAGTCGTTAGTAGCCTTAGTAGTGAACATTACATTTAAAAATAAAAACATTCTTTAATCTATAAATATGTTACACGTTTCTTTATCAAAATTTATACTGTGTCCTTGACCGGGTATTTAAGCATTTTACTTATGACTACTAATAATTAACAAAACCAAATTAGTGTCCTTAAGAAATTACATACTTGATTACATATTCAAAATTAATCTGTCACTATTATTTATATTTTTGTTTTAACATTTCGCTTGAATAAAAATTAGTTTTTAGCGCTTTTCATAAGAGATCCATTTCAATTTTAGTATGCAAATGATCCAAATTTATATTATGAATCCAGCCGTAAACATTTTTACATCGTTTAATTTTTTTTATGCACAGCGATCGAGGTGAACCAAACTATCGACTATTTATCAGCTATCATATCTCTGTATATCACTGGAAGCTTGCTGTTGTCATAGAGCTAGGGGAGTGAAGATACACACTGTATATCAATGGAAGCTTGCTGTTGATATAGTGCTAAAGAAGTGACGATATACACTATATATCACTGGAAGTTTGCTGGTGACATAGAGCTAGAGAAGTGAAGATACACACTGTATAACACTGGAAGCTAGTTGTTGTCCAATGTTACAAATGGAAGCTGGGAGCTGGAGGCCATAAAAAGAGACAAATCTAGTAAAGTTTAAGTGGCGTTCGGCACGTGGTATGGGAGCAAGAGAAATAAGAGGAACTTGAGAGAGGAAAGAAGGGGGGAATCAGAGATGGAAGACAAGTGGATGTTCGAAATTGAAAGAGAATTGTTCCTGTGGGGTCGATCATTGGTTTACTTTTCTTGATCTCTAAACGGTACGCAGTGACAGAGAAGACATACACTCATAAAACAGGTTTTGAAGATGTTTTAAGGTGAGGCGTCTTCTATAATGCAAAGACACATAGGATCACTGTGCTGAATGTTACATTAAAAATTTTATTGGCATCGATATATTTGCTCTCAATCGCATGCCATTTTTCAATCGCACTTAAGCATTTATCTAATACAATTTTATATACTTATGTCTTAAGGTGCGTCAAAAAGGAGCGCGAGTAAGTTTACAGTTTTTAAAGCATTACATTTTTTTTGGCTAAAAGTAAATCAAATATCTCTCCAGTAGTAACATAGAGCTTAGTTTTCTGCACATGCTAATATCAACAGATTTTGAATATCTGTCAAGGGTGTCCTGGAATTTTGCCAAAACCTTTTAACTAAAGAAAAAAAGTTTTGACAAAATTCCCAGACACCCTTGACAGATATTCAAGATATGTTGATATTAGCATGTGCAGAAAACTAAGCTCTATGTTACTACTGGAGAGATATTTGATTTACTTTTAGCAAAAAAAAAAAATGTAATGCTTTAAAAACTGTAAGCTTACTCGCGCTCCCATCTACCACACCTTAAAATAAAATGTGATTGTGTATTTTAACTGTGTTAATTGAGTATATATATATATATATATATAAATATTAACACAGTAACTACTACCTAATCAGGCTATACGCTTAGGTACTAATTACGCTAATGGTTTTGGGGATGAGGAATGTTATATTTAGAGGAAGTGTACCCGAACTTGCGTGGAGAGTGGAAAACTATTTTTTAAACCTCAGTACACCAGACCGAGATTCTAACCTCGATCTCCCCGTCATCGGCAATCTAGTCTACTGCAATAGTAGCGCCTTAGACCATGTGTCCACCGCAGCAGGTTAGATATATAATGATTTCTCAGTTAAATAGTGCTGCAGCTATAAAAATAATAGTTAATAGCTAGGCATATGATTGTAAAGATATTTTCAAGGTTGTTATATGATCTTTTAAAATATCAAAAATGAGTTACAGTTTAGTAAACACTTAAGAAATTATATGAATTAATGACATGTTGAGTGCATTCAATTAAATAAAGATTAATATCTAGCTGTCACAAAATTATAATATAACCTGTGAACTATTTTGTACGATGCTATTTTGAGAAATAAATGTGGTTTTTAAAAATAAAAATAAATAAAATATGCTCTTTCAAAAAATGAGTTTTGGACTTGAAGCGATAATAAACTGATACATCGATATGTAACCCGCAATGGTGGACACGTGGAATATATGTCAATCTCTTCTAGTTTGGTTTGCCGGTGATGAGATGATCAAGACAAGGTTTGAATCTCAGCCACGGGTGTATTTAGGGTATTTCTCACGTTCCCTTCACATAAATGCAGTCACCTTGCCTTAAGTTATAATTTCCCCATTTATAGCCACGATTAGTGTAAATATGCGGAAATACCAGACGGGACCAGTGCACACACACTAACTGAAAGTGTTTAGCAGTTTTAAAAATATTCGTAAGCCCTACACGGACATTTAAAAAAAAAGCGTTGATAGTCACCTAATGAGTTTTTAACGCTTGATTAAAATTGGCTTCACAGTGTCCTTTGATGATTATTTAACGTAATGAACATCAAAATACATTAGCATTTATTAATTAAAATGATTTTATTTTAAAAAACATTACAAAGCTAGACTATTTATCCCTCCATGAGGAAGTGAATTATTTTAATACGCCTTTAAAAATCAATGATCTTTGCATTATTAATTTTACTTAAATAATGTTAATGGAAGTGATAGGATTTGTTTACGTGCACTCATCCGAGTTATTAAATAGGGAAATGAAATTTTCTATTTTGTTTGTGTTATTAAACAATGCCTAGATAGGAATTTTAGTTAAAATCGTTAAGAGAGGAATTAGAGAATTTTTTTTTCTATTTTTGCCCTTTTGTAAACTACTCCTAATTTTAGGGCTAGATATCTAATCTCAAATCCTCGGAGGAACTTTATGAACATCCTAGATAGCAAATTTTAGCTTGATCGGTAAATTGGTTTCGGCTCCAAACCAAAGTGTCTTGAAACGTCAATATCAATCAAAATATTGAATTAGATTTTTTTATTGTCACAATACTTCCTCTATCAGAGGGGTTACAATAAAGTAAAAATGTGAAGTGATTAAATGGACGCTCTGATATCTTGATCTATCAGATTAAAACAATACATTACAAGCACTTGTGATATAAAACATTTCCCATGTTATTTTAATGCATAAAGTTATATAAATAAGTACAATATATATGTTTTTAACCATCAAACAACTAACAAAAATATTTTGACTTTTATTTAACTTTTAGAATATTTAATATATTCTATTCAAATTCACATCGAATTGAAAAAGTGGCTTTCACACACCCTAGAAAATACTATTTTTTGCTGTCAACATTAAAAGTATTTTACCATTTTATTAATAGTATTTTAAAGGTATTAATAATATCTATAAAAAGTGGTAGCGGGCGGTCACATGACTTGACAAATTAATATGTGAAAATAGATCTAGTTATTGTCAGATAAAGTTATTCCTGTGAAGGTCAGACTGTACAACAGAAGAGCTCAGCGCTGAAGATCGATAGTTTACAGAGCACATAATACAAAGTGTTTCTACTCAAATTGTTGTAAACTAAAGAAACAAACAAATATTGAAACAAACGCACATAGGCGGCAAGTTGGGCGGGGGATCGAAACAGTTCGTCGATATGATCGTAATTTCATATTCCATTTGACAGTTCAGTAAAGGTGTCTTACAAAAGGTTCTGTCGTTGCCCCACTTTGAGAAAATATTTTTATATTCTCGAGCCAGTGTTTGGAGGATTAAAAAGTCACGGAAACAATCATGTGACCCTTCAACATCTAAGTAACCCGCCTCGGTGGTGTAATTGGCTAACGCGCTAGTCGTGTTTAGCTCAACTGCTGAGGACGGGGAGATAGAGGTTCAAATCTCGGTCGGGTAAACTGGTTTTTTTTCTTTCTAAATGGGTTTCCACTCGCCCTCCACGCAAATGCGGGTTCACTTCCTTTAATTCAACCTTCCCCATTCCTAATCCATTAGTGTAATTAGTATTTAAGGCGTATAACCGGAACGGGTAGTATGACGCGGTGCTAAATAATAATAATAAAACATCTAAGTATGTCGCAGGCACTCTGATCAACTGCATCACAAAACATATATATATATATATATATATATTATATATATAATAATTGTTTTCAAGGCAAACTACCCGAACGCACTACACGCAAATCTATTAATTAAGTCAATGAGTTAGGGATGTGGACGGTTGAATTTAGAGCAAGGATATCCGCATTTGCACGTAGGGAGCGTGTAAAATCATTTAAGAAAAAATATACTCAGTACACACAACAGGGATTCGAGCCCTGATCTCCCCGTCATCAGCATCAATCCAGTCTATTGCGAGAGTGACGCCTTAGACCATGCGACTACCAAAGCGGGTTAGAAAAGGTATAGAAAGTTATGATGGGTATGTTGAAAAATTGGATCTGGAATGTGAACAAGTACTGAATACTATATGTGGAAAGTTTTTTTTTTAAATGGTTGACTTTAATTTACTTTCAATACAGAATCAGTGTCTAATCAATTTTCAAAATTAACGAAGGATACCGACTCATAAATATTAGGCATGATATCAGTATTGCCAAACCCTTCCTTCACCTATGACAAGACGTGTATTAATCACAACTTGTGAATGTGTGGAATGTCAGGCCTCCACCGTGGTTCGGATCCCACGTTAAACTGTATGGTCCTTCATTTATTCTCACAATCAGCCTACCATTATACATTAGCGTAAGTGCGTACAATCCGAACGGGTAGTAAGACGCGGTGCTAATAATAATAGTAATAATAATAATGGATTGATGATTTAGGTATTCAAATGGCCAAAGTAAAGACGTTGTTTGGTAGCCAAAATATTTAAATATCTACTGGCTCTAATTTAATGCATTCATACGCCGATCTATATATTTTTGACGATCACTTTTTGCATCTCGAAGATATATACTCTATCAACGCGCACATCCATATTGACCCTTGAGACAATGTTGATGTCAGGTATATTATCCCACTTTTATGACCTATGACCTTCACGACCCCTGCTAAGGAAGTGAACAAAGCAATAATATTCGCATTAGAGAGATATAGCAACAAAACTTATGTTCTAAACAACTTCTTACCAGCCGTTCGGGTTACACGGTTATGTACTAACTACAATGATATGTTAAGGAGGAGGAAGGTTTAATTTAGAAGAAGTATACACACATTTTCCTGGAGAGAGAGTGGAAAACCATTTAGGAAAAAAAAACATTCTCAATACATCCAACCGGGATTAAAGCTCCGTTCTCCCCGTCATCGGCTGTCTACTATATTGCGAGTGTGACGCCTTTTGACTGTTTGGCCACCAAAGCGGGTAACAAAAGCTAATTTATTGAAACATAAAAAAAATTAGTAAAACGCACGTATAAAATAATCTTAAATATAGTAGTAATTGATTTTTGCAGTAGTTTTAATAGGCCTACTACCTGCATCGGTGAACGCGCAGAATGAGGTCACAACCATCTGGTGTGGTTTGCCAATGACAGGGAAATCAAAGTTCTAACCGATCTTGTATACACTGGAGGGAATTTTCCCGTTCTCTATCCATAATAATGCCGATGTATCTATAATAAATTCTTACTATTCAGTGTTTCCTAAATATTAGACAGTATTTAACCCTTTCAAGATCATTAATTAACCAACAAACAACTTCCAGTTCTAAAAAAAAGTAATCTAGTAAGGCATAAATGGTCGTTCCAAATTTGAGTTAAACTTCAGTGCTAGGCTAAACAAATTTGTAATAGAGGGAAGTAAAGACTTATAGAAATCCATAATTTCACGTTTATTAGACTTACTATTAAAAAAAAATTTTTTTGCCCGTAGTCCCCAGTTCGGGGAAAACTTATTTTATACCTCCCTCATTTTACAACCCTCGTGTTGAACATCTGAATTAAAAAGAGATAAAAGAATCACTGTCTTATTCTATATATCAAACAATGTGTAGCGTGTTTCTTTAATATTTCACCTTGCACCGGAGACAACTCAAGCGGAATAGAGGGTCGTGGGTGGTAATTTTCTTCTTTCTCTACTACAAGCCAAGAGCCAATCAGAGCGAGAGGGTGTGGTCACGTGACGAGCTCTAAGCCAATCAGCGTCAAGTGCCAGGTGGTCCCACCAAGTACTACACTACTTTATATTTACCATTTCAGGTCTCTTACTCTTAATTATTTCCCTTCCCCCGAAAACTTTGTGCTGTGACAATATTCTGACGTGGGATTTCACGCAAAAATAAAAAAGTAGCCAACGTTCCAAGAAATAGTTTTAGATTTTTTTAATTGGTCAGAAGCATTTATTTAAATTGTATTGTATCTATAGTGGTTTTTATGGCGACTATTACTAATATAGTTAATCCAACAATAATTTATTTGCATACTACAATTGTGTTTTAAACTTTTTTATAGATAAACTAGAAATACAATATTTAGTTAATATTTTTGCGCCGTTTCCAAGCTATCTGGGATTCCCGTATTTACTTACACTAATGAGGTAGGGATAGGGATGAGAGGATGTGTACCCACACATGCGTGAAGGGAATGTGGGGGATAAAACACCCTCTGTAAAACCAACAGAATCAGATCCATCACATACACATAATAGGAAAACAAAACTAGGTGAGCTTGACGTGTGACAAACGCTGTGGGTAGTTTTAAAATTAAATTTAAAAATCCTCAAAGGGTCTAATTTTCAACTATTTTAAAGATTAACTTATCTTTAATGAATTTTCTAAATGTTGCATGAATTTGTATTGCTGTACAAACTCAAAAACTTAAATTTTTCATCTGCTTACGTGAGTCATCTTTGGTACATCAGTTAATTAATTTAACTTTTCTTCGAGACTACATGAGCTACGCAATACAATTTTAGTTGTAAGTGCCTCACGAGCAGTCAAAATACGTATTAATATTTAAATCGGCCACGCTTTAACTAGTAGGCTAGTAATGTAAACAGTAGATATCGTGCCATCCATTCATATCATGTTATTAATTAAAAGTTTTTAAGCCAGTCTATCACATGCTGATAATATTACTCAACCTAAAAGAAACCGAACCGCCAATTTGTAGATGCAAGAAAGATTAGGTTTTGTTAGGTTTGGCTGGCTTGTTAGAAGTATTAACTCCGGGCGGATTAATAAATGCATTTAAAAGTTAAATAAAGATAATGATGGCATGTACCTATGTATTTTACTACCTCCAAATAAATGTATATTATTAAACATGATTTATGGAAGCAGAATATTATTCAAATACGATATTTGAAGATTAAAATCTAAATGGGTGATAAGACACTCTACTACCAGAGTTGTAAAATATCACTTCTGGCGACATTAGAAAATGAATAAAGCTTTAATACGCTAATATACTTACCTGGTGGTTAGTATAATGAATATAAAACGACACTAAAGTCCCCACCCCTATATTCATAAAAAAAAAGAGTAGTTAGGAGGCGTTTATTTACCAGGGATATTAAATGTTAGCGGAAGGCGCACTAGCTGGCCTCACGGGCAAATGCCGCCAATAAAACATTTACTGTCTTGGACGAAGCTGAAACTACAGGATTTCCTTATATTTACGGTCCCCAAAGCGCTGACTTTAAGTAAAAAACATGCGGGTTTCAGTCGAACTGAGAATAATTCTACACGAATGTTTAAGCGCACTAAATAAATGTATTGTGTTGATAATAGTACGTAGTTCTAAGTGTGAGGTTTACCCCAGAAACCGCGAATTGGGGCAATCATTTCATTAAATAAATTATACGACACAGTTGTACAAACTTTCTCATATACTGTACTAGCAGTTTTACCCGTTCTTCGCACGGTTGAGTAACACCAAAACTTTAAATTAGAACGTTCAACAACTGGCTGCGCACTTTTTGATAGTTCATCATTGTAAAATAGCAAATTATGGAACTCACAAACTTATCATTTAAATTAAAATAATTTAAATATTTGAGACAAAATACTACCATGCTCACAGTTGGTGAGATTTTCAAACCTCTTAGAGGTCAAATTTCCCAGAATTTTACTGATTTTTATTTTGATAAAAATAATATATTTTTATTCATCATGAAAAAATTCTAAATACTCATTTTGAGCTCAAACGTAAAGTACATTTTCTAAAAGTCTTCATAAGTAGATTACCCTTGAATTAATTAATTTTAGAATAAAAACATTATTTATAATCATGTACCAATTTTGAATAAAATCGTAAGAGCTATTAAAAACAATAGGAAATTTTAAAAAAAATTAGTAATCACTAAACTAATATTTTTTTTAAAGAAAAACAAAAAAAAAATATATATATATTTATTAGTAATCAGTAATATACATACATATTACTGATAATTACTAGTATATATTTATCATCTATTCATACGTCAAGTAATGTGTTCTATAGTTGAAATTTTACATATATATATATAAAATCCATATGTAAAATAACACCAATAAAATAGTACATTTTTGATCAATTTTGGCCAAAATAAAATATGTTTGTATTTTGTTAAATAGCCTTTCTAGGAAAATTAGATTGGAGCTAACCAAAGGGGGGAAGGCTGAGCAGGGGGAAGTTTTAAAAAGGTGCAATCATTCACCGCAGGGTTTTTATAACAAATATATCTCAAAATGTTGGAAGACAAAGATGATAACAGTTTTTGAAGGTGGTCCCTTGTATGAATAACGATCCTGGTGACAAAATACGTGACTTTGGAGCAGTTACGTGCTGTATTCCTAGATGTTCCTGTGGAATTTATAGTACAAGCAACGATGCTAAAAACAACAGTGTTAAATGAAAACGATCAATTTGTGAAGTAGGCATACTGAGGGGAAAAAACGCATGACATGCACAAGAGAACACTAGGAAAGATGGCAGATAAGTGGCGTGCATTTTGAATGTAATATATATAAGTATTAACGACGTGTGTTTGTTAGATTATCGGTATTAAACGACCACTTTCTGAATCAAATGATAATATTAACACACAACTTACACAACACTTAGTCCCCCGGTCGTTAATTCATCATCGTCAAAGGGGAGACTCAAATTTCCCCGTATATATTTTTGAACGTGCCGAGAATTTAACTCGGGACCTTTAACTCAGATATTTATGACGTTTAAACAATAAATAATGATGTCCCTATAGTTAATTATGAGGGTATGAAATTTGAAAATGTACATTCACACCGTATATAATAACATATTTTCTATAAAAAAACACTAGTGCAAAAGTACTTAAATTATACTTAAAGTAATTTTTATTTGATAAACAAATGTGAATGAGCAATTGACGAAGATAAACCGTCAGAAAAGAGTCGAGTGCATATAGCAGTGACCTAACCTGACCTAAAGAATCCTAAATTAAACCAGCTGATCCAACCACAACTTTTTATTTTTTTAGCACCCGTTAGCGGTGTACACATATGTACAAGTATATTATGATTTTGGTAGTAAAAACAGTAGAATTTAATTACTAAGTTAGTAAAACTATTTTAATATATTCATACATTAAGTCATGTTATTCGCAGCTGTCACTTTTGATAAATATTATCAATGCCTACAGAATATCAAATAATACAGTAAAATGTCATCAATGTTGGCCGCAAAGAAATATGTTTTAATTAACTCTACTGTTCTTCCAACCAAAATCAGGTTATACTAACTATGTATGTTATGTGTTTGGAACGAATAAGGTTGAATTTATAGGAAGTGTACCTACATTTTAGTGGAGGAAACGTGGATAACCCCTTTAGGAAAAAAACACCCTCACTTCACCTAACTGATATTTTAACTTTACTCTATTGCATGAGTGACACCTTATGCCATGCGGCCACCGAGGCGGGTAGAGGCCTAAATAACTAAATTAAGTTATTCTGTTCTGATAATATGCTATTATAAAGCCATATACATGCAAATAATTCTTTTAAATTTTAAAATGTAACCTATTATATAGTTTGCACCCTGCGCCTACATGTTCCTTTAGTTGGATGATGTAAAATGTTGTCCGAGAGCGCGCCAAATTCCAGTTCTACAGGATAATACGTTTAATAGCCATAATACTTTTTTTCAGTAACAGAGATTCTAGAGAGACTAACTATATGAGAGTAAGCTGAAATTTTCTAAAAGTTTTAATTCTTTACAATTAATTTTTTCTTACTAAATTGTGTTTTATTACCAAATTTACCAGTCACAATAAATCAAAGAAATAGGAGGAAGTATTATTAATAATAGTACTCACTTTCGTAGACCCGAAGCTCCGCTTCAGCACTGACGGCGTCACCGACGCCGTTCTCGGCGACGCATTCGTAGTTGGCGTCGTCCCTGCTGACGCGAACCGGCTCGATGCGCAGCAGCGCCCCGCCGGCAGCAAATTCGTGCACCAGATAACGGGATTGCGTGCCGGACACCCTCTTGCCGTTCTTGCGCCACTGCAAGGCGGGCGGGGGGTCCCCCTTCGCCATACAGTAGAAGGCGGCGATCCCCCCTGCTTTCACCTGCTGGTCCCGGGGGCGCAGCGTTATCTCGGGCGGATCTGAAGGAGGGAAACAAAAACAAATGTGGGCGTAAGTTCATTTGTTTTTCGTGAGACCAGCTTTGGAGATTATGATTCTGTTGACATTCATCCGGTGAAATGCTTGCGCGCCAACCCACCAGTAGAGTGATCATGCTACAATCCAATTTTTATAAGAATAACCTAATCTAGCAGCTCGAACAATTACTGGATCTACTTCCTTGCATACGTCAAGTTATATGATCTTAAGCTGTCATTATCAATATTTATGAAGTAACACTAATAATATAGCAACATTCTATCAATTTTGGCCTCAAAATTATGTTTTTTAAAGGCCATTACTATGAAAATTGGACTGTAACCAAGCTGCTAGAGATTTCTAACTTAAAGAATGCGCATTCACCAAGTTTAATCGACACTGGATTAGGATAATTAGAGTAACTTAAGTGTAATTGATGAACAATGACTACTTATGATATGCACAAGCTAGAAAATCTATTAATTGAAGTTAATAAACAATTTAATAGTTACAAAATCCTGAAAGTATTATCAAACTCTCTATAAGAGCATATAATCAAATCAAGGCAAGTACGTTGACAATGTGTTATAAAACCGTGTAAGGTCATGTGACGTCACGGTGTGAGCTTACAACTGACCTGCAACCGGTTCACGTAGTTTCTGACTCAGAAACCCCGGATTAGATGTTGAGATATTACCCACCAAATACTTCTTTCAGGTATTATCTATTCACCGTAGCTTTGGTTTTCTTTCTTTCTCTTGAAAACATACTAAATAAACAGTTCCGTGTTTATGCGCTTTGAAGATGCGTTTTTACACTTTGACAAGTCATGGAAATTGATTTCACTTGTTCACGTAACAAACTGTTCAAAAATCAGAAGAAAAAAACCCAAAGTTATTGCAAACAAACTAAACAGTTCCCTTTACCAGTACTACGCATTAGATAATTTCGTTTAAATTATGGCTAAAGTGTCTACCTCCATGTTAAAACTTTTTACGAATACTGACGTGTCTAATTAACTCTTATAAGAGACAAATACCCTGGTTTTCACAAACGGTTCTTTTCACGATGCGAAGACTATTTAAATGACATGGACTCACTATAATATAGCAAGGAACATTATATCAGAGGTGGTAGCCGTTGATTCACAATATACATTTTGTTTAGAACCAGGGAGGAATATGAGAAGACGAGTCAATTATTGGTATTTGATTTTACTTGAGATCAGACGTGCTTGTCCATGTGTTCGAAGACGTCACAAAACCTTAGCTATAATGTCCTTGATGTGAAAAGAAACAGTGACCTTATGCTATACTATGCATGTGCTCTGCTTCATTTTACTTCATAAAATATTTGTGTAATAAAAGTATTTTTCTTGTATAAATAGATAATTAATAGCGTGTAGCTTCTTATTTATGAATGATACATTTATGACATCATGCGCTACGTGATAAGTAAGAGCTGACAGATACTTTGTAACTAAGAAACATGTTCCCATGTTTATACTCAATACGCGATAAATGCTGCTACGCTGTTATATTACAAATAATTAGCGTACATGATTCAGTCAAGAGTATAAGATATTTGTTAGTTTTCTCCCACTTGATTATAAAAAATTAAAATAGTGATAATAATTGAAAGAGGACTTTGGTGGACTTAAGGGTTACTATTTTTTTAATGTTACAAAACTAAAACATAAATGAGGATAGATCTGACGAGTAAAACTTTCATTCCTTCACCGTCCAAAAAATTACAAAACACGTATTATTTAAATAAATTTAAATAAATAAGTCACTAATGAAACAATAAAATACACTAGAAATAATAATTGTATTATAAACGGCGAGGAAATATAATTTATAGATACTGTTCAAATTCATATCAAAATAATTGTATTCTGTGTAGCAATCGACAATTAGTACACTTTAAATAAACAATCCAAATTATTGAATTTGTGTATTCAAATTAAACTTAAACTAATAAACTAAACATTCCAATTCACCTCTAGCAAAACTGTAAAAGGTTTTCGACATATCTGCAGGACAAGAATATATATAAATAATCGCTAGTTTCAAGTAAGGTTCTCGACAAACATTAAAACTATATAAACCGCTTCTCTAACATTCAGCATTTAATTTACTTCAACTAATAGAGTTATTTAAGCGGTACAGATTTCAACATAACATTAATAAAGGACAGAAGATGCTTTAAAAGTTAGTTCCAGCTAAAAGTAAAAACGCGGGTGGAGAGGGGGGGGGGTGGGGGCGAGCGAAGAAAATTTGCAGGACGATACGCAAATTAAAAATAAGGGGAAAATACACAAAAGAACAAAAGAGAAGAATATGGCAGCTGGGTGGTGAATGCAGAGCAGAAGAGAAGAAGAATACACATAATTTAAAACACACAAAAGCACATTACTGTAGAAATTAGAGAACCTACCATCCAATTCAAGCTTAAAAGAGAGAAATAAAAATAAATTTTCATCTCAAAAGTACCAGTATTATCAAGAATAAAACGAAAGAAAAAACGTTTAGTTATGCGTGTGTTGATTAAAAAAAAAGTGTATGAAAATGAATATAACAGGGATCACACTAAGCACCTAATTAATTTCGTATTTACCCTAGTTTCTGAGAATCATGTCGTGTGTAGTTGAAAATATGTTGGGCAGTGAATATTACACCATACGATTTATTTTTATACATAATAATGTAACTGAAAATACCTTTTAGTATCTCAAACTTCTAAAGTATGCACAATTTCAACCACACAAATTGAGTGAAAGTCACTAAAATTTGGCATTCTAGAAATATATTTTATTTGATTTATTTATTAAAGGGTTATCAAGAGCTTCCAATAATACTTGTACATGGGCTACTGTATAATTTATCTTTACAACATTAAATAAAATGACTAAGAATTTAAATACAATTGTAACATGTTTATTTACGCCATTATTACAACATGAGTTTCGAGTTGTCAAATAACAGGCCTCCTATGTAACTCATACTGTGGTTATTAAAGTCAAAATATTTTTTTTTAAGTAATACATCTATTAAGAAGACCAAGATAGCCTACAAGTAGCAAATGAGTCATATATTTTGAATATAAATACGAGCAAGTAATTATTTAAGTAAATACTAAGCTCTTGTTAAGATGTGTACCAAAATTTAAAAACCATACTTGATTGAATTTTTCTTGCTTAGAAAAAATTGGACGGAACGCTGTAGAAAAAAGGTTAGCCAAGTCAAATGAGGTGGACGTCCCAAGGAATTAAAGAGCCCACATGTCAAGCAGCCAACAAATTTTATAAAATATCAGCAGAAATAAAAGCATGAAGGTGTGAAAAAAAAAGACAAGAGTGTGGGGGTGAATGACAATGTTGGATATAATCCCAGTGTAGTATGGGTGGAAGAAAGAGGGGAAGGCACCAGAATAAAATTAAAACTTGGCGTCGACAAAATAATTGGCTGGCCACATCTACACAGAAAAAAAGAGTATAGGGTGTTCATGCTTATTAAGTGTTAGAAAAAGGAGCTAAGTTACAATGTATGATATAAAATTCGTCGAGTAAAATAATTCGATGAAACAATTTTAAAACGTTAAGGAAATGTGTGCTTATCCTGACAACTGTACTGATCCAAAATCAAACACCTACTTCCGATAGTTGGCGACTATATAAATATCTCAACAAAAAATAAAAATATCTACACCCTTAAGATATTTTAATAGAAACCTTACACCCAAAAACTAAAAGATTGGAGTATGGTATTTAACAATGCCCAGGTGATGAAAAATTAACGACAAGAAAACTAAACTGATTTTTCGTTTCTTAATTTAACAATGACACAAGTTTAGATGTAAATAAATTAAAACTTAAAATTAATGTAACATAATATTCAATAATGCTTAGTATGACGAGAAAATGATGGGTGTGCCAATGATGTCAGGCAAATTAACTATGATGGGACTCAATTCGGTGTCCGCAGTCCATGGCGGTAATCTAGCATTAGACTAGACTGCCAATAACGGGGAGATGGAGGCTCGAATCTCGGTCGGATGTAGTGAATGTGGTTTTCCTAAATGGTTTTCCGCTCTTCCTCCACGCAAATGCGGGTAAACTTCCTCTAAATATAACCTTATTAATCCCTATAACAATAAGCGTAATTAGTAAATAAGCGTATAACCCGAACGGGACGTGGTCCTAAAAAAATATAGGAGTTAAAAAGATTGGCCAAAAAATATTTACTTGGTTTTGTTTTTTGTCTGACCAAAACTAACATAGTAGAGTTGATTATTTTAGCCCCTTATTTTAAAAAACAATAATTAATTTACTGAGACTAAAAAATTCTCGCTATTCAACGAACATCTTAAAAAAACACTAAACAACATAGAAAATATTATAACTTTTTTTCTTTTTTAAAAAAGGACAAATCTTTAATTCCATAGAAGGTTCCGTTTCTCTTTTAGCTCTTTCATATTATTTTTAATTGAATTCTTTAAGCAAGTAGACATGTTTTGACATTTTGAGTGGACTTTTTAAGTGACTCTTATAGATACAAAAACTCACTCTCTTCCACTCCCTCTTCATCCCTGTAGCTTTATATTATTTTACTTTTTCTTTACTGATTGTGCGCATGCGCAAGGTAATCTAATAACAAAAACGAGTCTCGTCCCCGGGTTTTTATACCAGATGACCTGTTTTTTTTTTAACAGCCTCGCTTTAAAACCTCTTCCTCGAGAGACTGCTGCGCCTTTTTATACGTATCTTTTTAAGGCCACAAACCTGCGCCGTCTTTCTATTGGCTAATAGTCAAGCTACAGGTAGCCACATAAAAGAAACAACACACGCCCAAACAACCATCCATCAAGCCGGCTTTTGTGACTTTGGGTTTTCATTACAACTAATAAAACTAGCCCCTCTGACTTGATTGAAATAGCTGCACACAAATAACTTGGCGGACTTTTTGGAAAGCGGGAACAAAACTAGCAGTGAAAAGACAAAAAAAGATCCTATGTAACTAGTTTATATTAATTAAAATAAAACCAACGATTGTACGACACAGAAAGCCATTTAAGGAAGCGCCAATCACCGATATATTACAAATTTGTCTAGTAATTTTATTTTATTTTTATTGATGCAATTGACAAAAGTGCCGAGATTAAGAGAGCAACTAATAAATCAAAATTACCCTGAGGGAGTACGGCAGAGATTCGAAATCGGCCTTCGGTATCTGAGTCAAGAATGTTCATTATGAGCTAGCTCTACTGGTATTTTCATTCTTAATTGATTATTTAATTAAAGTAGGCTTTCAAGTGGTAATAATAGGTGTAAGATGAACTTGAATACCACATATACATGGATGGTTGAGTGGTAGCACAATCTACACTCTCGTAGTTTTTTTAAAAGAAGACTTAAGAGGTAATAATTTTGAAAATGGGAAACATTAATATTTAACTCACACATAAATAATCAATGGAAACAATAGTTTATTGAAAATAAATCTTACTATAGCTTACAAAGAATTATTTTTTTAAACAGCCAACCATATTTAAACTAAGGATAAACTGAGTTTTGTTTAACGCAGCAATATTTAAAAGTTAATATAGCTTGACAGCAAACTTCAGCAAAATAGTTTCATTTTCACACTTAATTTGATTAAAAGTTAATTTGAAAGGGATTTTAAAACTCAAAAAGCACTAAGGTAAAATATAATACTGCTTATAAATTTACGTTTAGCTATCATTTACTTCTTTGAAATAATAAAATATTAGTTAAGTGAAATATTATTTTAGCACACCGTCTTACTGTCCGTTAGGGTTATAAGCATAATATGTACTAATTAAGATGTTGATTTTAGGGATTAGGAAAGTTATATTGAGAGGAAGAGTACCCCCATTTGGGTGGATGGAGAATGATAAATCATTTTGTAAAAACACACCCTCAGCACACCTTACCGAGATTAGAACCTGATCTTCCCGTCATCGGTAGCCTTAACTACTGCGAGAGTAGCGTCTTAGACCACGTGGCCAACGAAGCGGGTTAATGTGTTTAAATATATATGTTGCGAAGACAATTTTATTTATATGACTATACAAGAATATTGGAAATAGAAAGTTTGTGCTTTGACGGCTTAGTGAGTTTACTGTTAAACCAAGACACCTGATATTTTCATATTCTGAATGGCCGAATTTAATAAAGCGCCGTTAACAAGAAATAAACTTACGATATGTCTACCTCAAGAACCACATTAACTGTTAATGGAATGAGCTATTAGAAATACGGTTTGGTGGGGGTTAAGGGGAGGTGGGGGGCGGGGAAAGACTCATCCTTCACCAATTTTCATTTCACCTAACTCAACGTGGCTTACTGCGTTAATTAACGAATAATTGAACAGGACGTATTAATTTCGTCGATTGGCGGCAGACATGCCTCATCCGGCAGCGGCAGCGTTGTACAAAATACGTACACGGCAGCGTCGACATCAAAAAGACAGATCAAACGTTGAGTTTATGTAGGGGGTTCGAGAGAAAGGGTGGGCTTAAAAAAAAGCACTAGCAGACAGTATCGACCAATTTCCGATTCAATTATGTTTACCGTACGGGTACGGCATTAAAATGAGAATTGCTCTGGCATCATCGTGTGTAGGTTGTTTAGCCATTTACCGATACAATATCGGAAAAATATATAAATGAACCGCCACAAAAAAAACCAATAATACTAGTTCTACGTAAAAATGATTATATAAGTGACAATATCACATAGTTTAGTTTTCTTGGGATGGTTAACTATCGCGCGCAATCGTTTTGGTACGTGGGTTTTACATACCGAATACAAAATATTTGTAAATATAAACCCGATGCGTGGATACAAATCTCTAAAGTATCATCCGAAATAGGTTTAGATATTTTCCTTACTGTAGCAGCAACATGTCATAAATTTCATTCGCCTTTTTGCCCCGTTAATTGACAGGTTTTGACGTAATGTACACTACGATTTAACCAAAATGTATCCGACTTTGAATTATTATACTATGGCACTAATTTATAAGCAACCCATCGTATAGCCAATCAAGGTAAGTTTGATAGTTTTTAGTGTACACATAATCTACCCTATATACACAATCAAACATTGCCAGAGGCTCTATGTATTTTATTTATAATATATTTCTAGCCATAACTTCAAACAGATATACATAGTACCAAATAAAATTAAATTAAAAACCAAGGTATGTTTTCAATCTCTTTTTAGTAATACAGCTGCTTTAGTATTGAAAAGCTGGAGAAACTATGTTTAAAAAATTTTATATTAATTTTTGTTTTAGACACTTACGTAACATTTTCAGACGAAGTTAAACAAGAACAAACTGTATAATATCCCTTACCATAAGTGGAAAGAAAAAAGCTTGGCTTTTATTTTAATTGTCAATTGTTCACATTTTACTATTTGATATGGTTTGAAGAATTAAATCAACAGCTCAATAAGATAACTTCATCGAGTTTAATAAATGTGTCATCAAACTAAGATACTCTAGCAATTATTTATTTTCCAAGCCACACCTAGCCACATTGGTATTGTAATTTAGAAAATATTTTTAGAAAAGAAGAAACCGTTTAAGGGGAGTAAGTATGCGAAGAAAACAAATAATAGATTTGGTACTTTTAGTTAAAATTAAAACTGTTCTTACAAGAGATGGTTAGAATCACACAGGGAAATTGAGTCATAACTAAAAGAGCGGAAATGAGATATGAAAGTGTGAGTAAAACATGGAGGACGTTGGCTGAATTCCACACCGATCCCTTTTTAAAATACTCTTAGGAAATTTAATGTATAAAAATATGGGCGTCCATCTGAAAATGAAATAATATGTTAACACAAAGAAGTTAGCAGTTGACCTTAACAAAACTATCAGAATACTTCTTCTTAATTATAAAATTATTTTACAAATTAAAATATTTTTCATAATTGTATCAATAAGGTAAAGTTTTTGTTCAAAATAAATCAAAGGCATTTATAGATGAGTTACATTAAGTCACGAAACTAATCTTGGTCACTAAAAAAAATCAAAGCATAAATGAAACACTTAAAAAATATTTCAAGCTTATATTGATTTATTGGGCGTTTTCAAATTATTATGTGTGATTCTAGAGCCAAACACAACAGCTATAGGCCCTACACTCTCTGGAGCAAGTTTTGTACTTGTTTAGTGTATGTAGACGAAAACATATCTTTGGGCTAAAAATGTGTTTACAAATATTATGACCAAACAAATTGCTACACTTACATTTTTTCGTGAAAAATAAAAAGTGACTTAATAAAGAGAATAAAACGATAAAGCTATTAATTTTAAAACTTAAATTAATAATACTTCACTTCCTAAGCTCCATTTAAGATCTTAACACACTTTCTGTTCTTTGTTGGAAAAGTTAATATGACGTCACACATAGATTTACAAGAAACATTGCTTTATATCATAGAACACAAATTGTTGTCATATAAGTTGATTAGAGAAACGGTTACCGACATAATTACCTTGTTATACATAATTTACGAACTACTTTATTAAACAAACAGCTCACACAAAAATGATATGATAATAAACAATGTAATTTGGACTAATTGATATGACAAAAAAAAGCACTCGGGAAAACAACACTACAATAATAATTATACCCTCATCTAATAATAACGCCGGTTTATTCAAATATTAAAACAAGCTTAAATAAATAAAGCTGCACTAAATCACAAAGAATAAAGATTAATTATATTACGTAGCACACTGAAATTAAAATACGTGAAATATGTATTGTTAAAAACGGAAGATAATGTGATTGCGAGCTATGTTAATTGGTCACTAATAAAACGGGTCCGTATTTAATTTACATTGAGTTACAGATTTGACTGTTAGTCCGACACAATTTAATTTCAAATTAGCTCCGTCGTCGCGGAGGAAATGAAAGCATACAGCCCACGCCGGCTGATAAGGTTATTAAATTTATCAAAATAACGCCACAGAGACTTTCATGGCGGAAATCGAGTTATGAATGCGTGAGGTGCATATATATTACTCATCTCCCGCCGACTCGTTAATGATGTGCAATTGGAAATAAAATTAAGTGGGGCAGTGGATTTTACTAAAACCTTTTTATATAAAGAGTACTATTGGGGGCTAGGCCTACATAATAAAATCCATGCGGTATCTGTCTTTACATGGCTGTTTCTGGATATCCTAGAGAGTTGAAATTTGCTATGGACACACTGCAACACGCAATCATTATAAGAGAAATCCGAAACTTGAAAAATACAAAATGGCGGACTAAACGTATCCCGGTAAACTGGCAGTCATGGACGAAAATCGCGCTACCCCTCTTATAATATTTCTAAAAATAGATAAACATAACAGGGAACAGGATTCACGTGAAATCCTAGCTTGTGCGTCAGAGACAGACATAGGCTCTGGTTTAAAATAACTTAGCGGATATAAAAATAACTTAATTTAATAACCTTTAAAATTTATTTGTATACACTTGAATTCATTTCTTGATAACATGTATATTAGTTAATATGTTTTAATATCCAGATAATTAAATTCTGTCCTCAATTTTTCTTTGTAAGAGTAAAATGTCCCTACAAAATAGCGCCTATTTCATACCATGTGGCTATGTATGGCCCGGTGGGGGGAAGAGGGGGGGGATACTCACGTGTGAGGTACTGGATGTACGGGAAGACGGAGAAGTTGGCCCCTGGAATCCGATCAAGCACAGTGAACAAAACACATGAGACGAGGGACATCATATTACAGACCGAGCAACTATGGTGAAGTGGAGGAGGAGGAGAGAAGAAGACTGTCCTCTTCAGAGAAACAACACAACATCGAAACTCAGGGAATCATGAGTATGTCATTGGGTGGAGGACTATGAAGGGAGCAGGACACTCCCCGAACACCGCGAGAGTGGTAAAAGTTCCTATTTTGTCTGATTTAGATAGGAAGGAACTTTTTTTTTACAAACTTATAAAAGTTACTAAACCGATTTTATTATATTTTTACGTAAAGTCATGTGATCTGCAGATGTTAGGTTTCATAGATAATGTAAATACCTATAAAAATAACACCAATAATATGGTAAAGTGTTATTGATGTTGACCAAAAATGTTTGTATGTATTTTTAAAAAGTTTCTTCCTACCTAAATACTACTAGATGTTAACCTCGATCTTACTAATCTTACTTTTTTATAATTTAAATAATACAACTGTGCACATAAATTATTAAAATCTACAAGTATTTAAAACTAGGATGGAAGGGTTTGTTTAAAGGCGTCAGGGAATGCAATACGCACGGCATATGTTAGCCACTTCTGGGCTCCATCGCTTTGGGAATACTTTTGACATGCACGGCAACGCGAACCTGATGTAGATCGTTTCAACACGTGTGTTACAACATACGAGGCGAGTCCTCTCCTCTCGAAATATGACACAGTTCTCGCACCAGTTAATATAATGCACTAACCAAGAACTGAATATTGATTACATGAGGAGGGTGACAGTAGTGTTTGGCGATTGTAACAGCAGACCTTGTGTCACGTGGCTAAGTAGCATGTGGTGAGAATTATATAGCTTGATTCAGAGATTCACTGAAGATTTAGAGACGAGTCTGCTTTAGTGGCGCAGAAATTCACAATCATATATATGCTAGATTGTGATATAAATACGTTTACCCTAAATGCTTTGCAAAGCAAACTTAAAACAGATGATCATCATTTTCTAGTAAATAAACCGATTTATCTTTTAGATGGTTTTCACGATGGAAGTTTTCTAATCATTACGTTGTGTAGTGAAACAAATCAACACAAAACGGGAACAGAAAACACGCTTTTCATTTAAGGAGTTATTTCAAATAATTACACAATAGTAGCTACAGATGTCTGATTATATCTCGCGTTGAAAGGCGCATGTCCTATGAGTCAGTAGGTTCATATGCATACGCACTGAAGGAGTCAGTTTGGTTTAGAAATTTGCTATTTTTTTACTTTATAAATGCGCGATATTTTGTATTTATTTTTACAAGTGCTTTAAGAATAGCGTTCGTATGCAATTGAGGAACTCAAATCAGGAATATTTTACAAGCCGGTGCAATACGCCATTGTGTGCGCCTACCTTTACACATGTGGGTCTTGAAATTATTTGAGACCACATCGATTTAGTGAACTCCAAACCATTTGTGCTTCATCCACATCTACACAATGTGAAGACTATTGAAACCTAATCAAGATTTAAACCAAAGTACCACAAAGGTGGTTTTGCACGTCCTAAGAAGCACTAGACAAAAAAAAAACTTGGCAACGGATGAGGCTATTACAAACAACATGTCTGATTTACGTTATAGTTTACCCTATTTGTAAGATAGTGTACTTAATCATACATTTATAAAAGTGGCATTTCATCTCACGTTGTTTTAAACATTTATATTTGAAAACCTATAACTAGACTATAATTATATTGCCATAGGAAGAGTTTTATAATTCCCAAAGATACTAAATATATTTTCATGTACTCATATTCCTAGTAATGTGTTTTTCATTTTCAATGTTAAAGCGCTAGTGTTAATTTGACAGCTGTAAGATACATATAGTGAAACTTTTCCAACATTGGCTAATTCTATGATTATTTGGTCATATTCTCTAAAATATTCTTCCTATACTTTTTAGACCCAGAGAATTTTAGTCAGTATATTTTTATTGTTAGCATTTATCGTAGCGTTTTATACTTGCTTCAATATTTACCCATGGAAAATAGCTTAGCATTTCTGCTATCGTGGCATATTTTATAATATTTGTTGAAGATGAGGTTTTATAATTATGCTACCATTTTTTACTCAGCAGAACTCATAAGATACAATGATTACTGGCGCACGTAGTTTTTTCCAGCCACATATTCCTCTATATTTAAGTGTTAGCTAGTTATCACTTGTCTCGCTCGCCTTTTTATTCCTAAAAGTAATTAATTTTTAATTTCCTATTTCAATTTCTATATATTTTTTACTTTCTCTCAACCACTCAAAGAGAGAATTATTGTGATCGTCACAAAATCGAACTCAATATTTTGATAAATGTCGACGCTTCACGACCCTCTGAAACCGAAACATGTTTTTGACGATGTCGTATGTATCATTTGACCGATAAAGTTAAGGTGCGGCCAAAGGGAGCGAGAGTAATTCTACAGTTTTTATAGCACTACTTTTTTTGGCCAAAATAACTAAAATATTTCTTCAGTAGCAACATAGAGTTTAGTTTTCTGCGCATGCTAATATCAACATGTCTTTAATATCTGTCAAGGGTTTCTTGGAATTTTGTCAAAACTTTTTCTCTTTATTTAAAAAGTTTTGACCAAATTCCAAGACACCCTTGACAGATATTCAAGATCTGTTGATATTAGCATGCGCAGAAAACTAAACTTTATGTTTCTACAGGAAAAATACTTGCACTCCCTTCGGCCACACCCTAAAGCTTGGTATCTAATGTTTTAATAAGGTAGTTTACTGGAGGGGGTAAAATAAGATTTTTTCAAACATTAGCTTTAACGATTTGGATTAAATTTTGTATTCAGGCCTTGTTTAACACTATAAGACAAAATGTCAATTCTAATTTTCTCGTGAAAATGTCTTTAAGGAAAGCATTATTAGTTTTTGCTGAAAAAATTACGTGTGTATTTTCTTAAAGATTATTCCTAAGAAAATTTGACTTTAAAGTTACATTGGTGATTTCTCCTAAGCTTTATGACTAGAGCATTTTCCATGGAAAAACATTATTGAGTGAGTTGATTTGATCAAATGACCAATTTTAGACGCAAAAAATATAAAAACAAAGCCATTATTTGAGTTGAAAATTGTTTTTGACACGTAATAGAAATTAAACATTAAAAAAACAATAAGCTAAAAAATTTGGAGAAAAAAAAAAGGCACAAGGTATAATGATAATGGCACATTTAATCCTAATTTTATTAATTGATAATGTATCAAGGGTATTAAAGGGAGACGTTGATTAACTTCCTTGTTTTTTGTATTTATGTAAACTACTTAGAACAATGGGATGAAAATTGCCAAATGTGATGTTTTAAATTGATATGATAATTTTAATGTGGCGTCACTTCATTTAGCAAAAATGTATTACCATTTTTAATTTGATAATGTTGAGAGAAAAAAACAGCTAGATATGAAAGTACTACACACATACAGTCCATTTTTCATACGAACAACTTTCAAGAAAAGAGACCCACACACTTTTTTTGTGACTAAAATAACAATATTTTAACATTTTATAAATGTTATTTTTTATCAAACTGGACAGCCGCGGATAGAACGACTTGATGTATGAATATAGGAAAGTATACAATTTATTTTTGCTGTTAAATAAGGCCCTTACTTTGAAAATAGATCTATAGCAATCCTTATTACGTTTGAAGCAAAATCAAGTGTAGACATTTCTTTATTTTAGCTCGTTTTTAAACCAGGTATTTTGGATTTGAAAATAATCCAAACACATAACATTATATTTATGATAAAGATTAGTAATATTATTATGTTTCTTTTTCTGTTCTAAAGGAATAACGTAAAAAATATGTTTGTAAATGTACATCGCAGAAAAAAATAATGAAATAGAGTATTTGTTTAGACTTATGATTGCGTCAAAAAAATAATTAAATTATCTCATTAAAATTCTTTGAATTTCTCTTACCCTAGAAAACGTTTCCTGAAGTTAATTGGACACTTTACAAGTGTCTATAATTTATTGCAAGCATTGGTTTCCCAAAACACAAATTATTTTACTACCATCCATAAATTGTAGATACTGTAATAAGGTTTTATATAACATACATATATTTTAAGACACAGTGAATAATTTAGCCATTACATTTTTTTATTTATTTAGTCAAAATAGACATATGATTCAATTTGGAAAACAACATTAAAAATGAAGTTAATGTATCCAATCTATTAAGGGCTATTAAAGTTTGGGACCACACTTTTTGTGAAAGGGTGCACGACTAGTTGTTACTCACTACTTTATCACATCAATATTAAGTAATATAATCGTGAATATTTCCAATTTCAAGATTATGATGTATGTTTATTTTTCTAAAATAAATTAACTTAAGGGTAGTCTACGTACGGAAACTTATAGAAGATTTTCAAAAGTGGCCTTGAATGTGGCTTTAAATGGGTACTTGGAAATATTTTTTCTTGATAAAAAAGAATACATTTTTATTTTTGAAATTAAACATAATTTGAGGGTACCTAGTTTATAAATAAATTAGTTTTGAAAAATTTGTTAATTTTTTAAAAACTATTCAAACAATTTGGTTTAAAATTGATATATAAAGACCAAAGAGTGTTTATTGTAATTAATAGGGTGATGTGTTTGTTTTTATTATTTTGGGTATTTTACTGGAAACCTATTTTTGGACACTTTATTCGAAGCTATAATACAAAATATATGATACTTTCTGCCAATGTGTCGTACCATTTATTTTCTCATGTCATCAGTCTCTTGATTGAGCTCAATGCGATGCTCCATTTCTTCCTATCCTGTGCCAATTTCTTCATCCCTACAAACTTATAACAACCCACATCCTCAATTATCTTTGCCTTCCTATGCAATCCCCTCCTTATAATGTACCCTTAATTAACATGTTAACCAATCTTCTATGACTTAAAATATTCCCAACCATCATATGTTTCCTTTCTGTGAGATTTTTCCATGGAATTCTTTCATCCCCTATCATTTATAGAACAGGATCATTTCGCTATTTATCAGTCTAGCTAATTTTTAGCATCCTTTTGTAGCACCAAATTTCAAATGCCAATTAAATTTAAAAGGTAGGTGGTCACCGTCTTATGAGCTTTGCGCTAATTTTGGTAGGAAGAAGAGTATATTGTAGTTACTAAAGTTAATAACACCATTTTAATATATTCATACATCAAGTCATGATATCTGCAGCTGCCACTTTTGATATATATTATCAATACCTATAAAATAACACAAATAATATATTAAAATGTGATCAATTTCAAACAATCACGACCTCAGAAAGAATGTTTTAATTTAATCCCAAGATTTAATTTGAACGATTCTTGTACCGGTAAACACGAACTAGCATTAATGAGGGGGGAGAAAAAAGATCGAACACCAAACTAATTAACTTAGTTTCCTTCAAGAACCCTATTTTGCTAATCGTAAGGGTATATAGCGTCGTAAATGTTTGAGTGCCATATGCATACCAATCATGTTTTTGGCGCCTCGGGTGCAAATTTACGACATTTCATTAACACTTTGCTTTTAAATGACGTCAGGGAAGAGGGATCGAAAAAAGAAAAAAAAAAGTGAAGAATGTAAGTTGAAAGATTGCGCTATATTAAATTTAACATCAGTGGAACTATGCTTTGTGAACAATTTGCAAGTTTTAGCAGTTTCAGAAGTTCACTAAAAAGAATTATATATGAAATAACCAACAAGCTTTGTTGATTGATTTATACCACACAATAATATTAAAGTTTTAATTTAAAGCTGTAGGTAAGTTAAAGTAAACACTCCGGTCCTTCGTTTGGAGGAACAATGCAAGTCTATTTTGGACAGAACCATACTCGGTGTAGCGCAATCGGAAATGAACCCCGACCTCCGAGGTCAAAATCTGGTCCTTTATTAGAACGGTCTACCCTTACACTACTGGCCTTGATTTTAAATATCTGTCCAATAAAACGATGTAATGATCGGTTGCGCACAAATTTTTGTAATAATTTTTACAGATTACGATAAAATTATACTGGTTTATTCTCAATGTTGAAAAATGATGAGGACACCCGAATAAAGAAACTGGGGGCTCGAGCGAAGCTCTTTCACCGATCTCCTGCATTCAGGAATATACTTCATTCATTAAGACGTGAATATATTTGTATGTCGGCTACTTTGGGACTATCTACAATTCCAAAACTGTACGGTTGTTATTTACCTTTGTTGCTAAGTGAACAAATAACATTTGTGCATTCAAAAAATCTAGACACAAACATATGATTAAAAAGAGTGTTTTACTGACCATTTGTCCAGCTATATAAATAGGTTAGACACTAAATACTAATTATAGATATCCTAAATCCAAATGTATAACGATAGGAGGTGTCACCTGAGCAAAGAAAGTAATATAGACAAGTATAATGAATAATTAGTTTAAAAATGTGCCTGGATGGGATTTGATTATAAAATACATTCAACTTATAGGAGGTTTTACAGATTTACACTATATATCAGATATATATAATTTGTATATGTGTATAAGATAAATATCTATATAGGCCATATGCATCAGATATATATCGTGTACCGTTTAGTAGCCTACGTATATATTATATGATTATACTAGGAAATGTTTATATTCATTACAACACAACTATTATTGGATATATATTTTGACTTTTGGACGGAAAATATTTTATATTCTACAATAATATTTACCTTAATTTAGTTTTAATATTGAATGACGAATTTCTAAAAACTTATGCTAGTTTTTTAAAGTCATACTCAAGATATTTATTTAAAGGAAACGGTAAAAATGAGAATCATTTATGTTTAATAAACACTGTAAAAAATAAGATTATTTAAGTATGTTTTACAACTAAGAGCCAAACAGATGAATCCAATTATGTCTAGGTATTTTTCTTTTAATGATAATGTTTTGGACCCCTCTCATATATTCAAAAAGTCATGGATTAAGTGTATCTTTCTATAAAGTACTGTGTGTAAAATTTTCTTTTAATACTTAATCCATTGAGAATCACTAGTTTTCAGAAGTAATTTCGATGCCTTTCTTTCTTTAAAAGACAAACTCTGTTGTATTTTTAAAATAATGTGACATTCTGGCTCCCTCTACCCAATAGGAACATCAGGTTTCCTGGAGCTTTTCTATTAGTTAGCTTTAACACTGGTGAAAAGGGGTCCAAGAAGCAAGGGGTAGGTCATATATAATAAGTAGCTTGTGCGTATGAACCCATAAAGTAATAGAAAATCTACACAGAACACATACATACAGTACACAGTACACCGTACTCGGAATACAGAAAATAGGTATCTTGACACAAAAATAGTACTATCACAAAAAAAAACTGTATCACTTTAATATCAAATCTACAGTACCGAAAATGTAATCATATAAGTAATTCGTGTGAGACATTAAGTCTTACTTATTTCATAAGAATACGAATTACATATAATCAGATCGTCATAACCGTGTATAAGTGCGTAGTAGGGCATGCACGCGTCGTCATAATCATAAAGCCTGGTTAACTACTGATCAACCGTAAGGTATATACGGGTCGACATTATTAACATCTGCAACATAATTATCATATAAAATCCGGAAAAATTATAATTGATGCCCAATCGCAAGGTGGATATTGTTATAAATGGTGCCCAATCATAGAGCAAATATCACAATAAAACTCCATATAATTATATTTGGCGTCCAATCGCGATGCGAATCTTCGAGTCCCCGAGACTAAAAAGGAGCTCTACCAACAAAGACACATACGGCACACTGAACGGCACACCGACGAAGCACATCACACCGAGGTGGAACAACGAACAGACGTTACACACGACGACACACTGAGACGACCTTATCAACCAAGACAGATAAGCCTTTGACAAATTTTTTTTTAGCAAACTGATTCACAGAATATACAGCTTTTCTTTAGAACTAATACCGTATAAATATCATTACTGTTGGAGATTATTTGTAATTTTTGGAAGGGAGGATGACGGATATAAACCTAAGTGAGGGAACCATAAAAAAATTAGATCAGTCTATGAGTTTAATACTAGAAAGCTATCAAAATTTTTATCAGAAAATAGATGCAAAACTCTATGAAATCAATAATGAGCTAGATACTAAAACTGTAACAAATAATAATAATGTCAGCGAAAAGATTCAGAAACGTGAGCAGCATAAAAGCTCCGAGGGAAAACAGATCAAACCAGAGACCACGATCCAGCCTGAGATCCAACCTTATATCATTATAATCTGCAACGTTCCACGTATTCAAATAAACTGGTCTTGTATCTATTTCTCTGGGTAGATTACTCGAGAACGTTCCTATAAAGTCAGGTTCAAGAGTGAATGATCCAGAATTATTATAATTATTATTAGCACCGCGTCTTACTACCCGTTCGGGTTATACGCACTTACGCTAATGTGTAATGGTAGGGTGATTGTGAGATGAAATGGAGGACCTACAGTTTAACGTGGAATCCGAACCACGGTGGAGGCCTGGCATTCCCCACATTCACAAGATGTCTTGTCAGAGGTGAAGGAAGGGTTTGGTAATCAGATAAATCTGTGCCGGGACCGAGGATTAAACCCCGGCCACCAGCACAGAAGTCTGACACCTTACCCCTAGACCGCCAGGTCACCGTAGCGTCATATAGCTAAGGTTTTGTATCTCTAAAGCAAGCGTCTCATGTTCGATATATGGTGGCAATTGAAAAGCGTCGTAAAACATTCACACATAAAAAAAGTATATCAACACTAAAAAAAGCAACAAGTCAATATATATGAGGTACACAACCAATATTGAACAATTTTGGTTCTGTTTCAGGTGAGGTTATTTAACTGCTCTCTCTAGCCACATATGTTATATCAACACATATATTACAAACTAGCTTAAGGCAGGGTGGAAGTGGAAGAGATTTAAAGTCAATATTTTTGCATTTTTGAAAACCAAAAAACCTTTTTCTTCTTTATAGGCCTTTTGGTCTGTTCCATTCCAAGGGCGCTAAAGGCTGTCCTTACATCCACGACTCAGAAAACGAGAAATTTTACTTCAAATCAAATTTATCGGCCTCAATAACTCTAAAACAGAACCATTTAAACTTAAAATCAGCCAAATTGCCGAGAACAAAGAGGACAAGTTGTTTTGAGTTGTCAGCGGTTTCATCCTGATGTTTACTAACTCATCATAAAAATTAAACTAGACCAGTTCTTTCGCTCGCTTCTTTCAACACCATTATGTTAGTTTTAATCAAACATCTCCAATCTAGGGCAGGGCGATTATTTATATCTTTAGACAATAGCGTAAAATATATTTAAAAATCTGCCGAGTCATTTCTTGATGTCCCATTACTGTGTGATTTATTTTAACAATATAAGTCAGATGACAAATGGAGTAGAGAAATTTCCAAAGAAAAAAAAAATCTATTCCACGCACTTATTTTTTTGGATCAGTGCAAATAATAGTCTGGCTATATATTTTTTTGGCTCGTAGTATGCATGCGCATAACATACGATTTTCTTCCTATTTCTTCCCTTTCAACTCCCGTCACCAACATGGAGACGTTAACGGTAAACGATATTTATGACCCGAAATGTCACGGGATCAGACGCACGTGCCAAGACTATCCAAAAACTCAATTCATTACGGGCCTATACATAGCAGGTAGGATGGTTTCTGATGTGTACAGGGATATAAATCCACTGCATCCAACACAGGACTCCAGGAAGAGAGAGAGAGAGAGAAAAAAAGGCATTCAATGTATAGACTGTTCCGGAATTCACATTATCTTTCCCATTCTTCATCTGATTCTGAAAGTGAAGAACAGGTTCGATATAAAAGTAATAAAATTGGTAATTTTTCTGAATTTTTCCACTTGAACGTTTTTTCTTTTGCTTAGAAAAAAAGAAACAAGAAAGAAAACAATAAACCTTTCAAGTTGTATTTTCATTATTAGATTGCGGTAGGCATTCCCAAAACTGACCATCCACACCAGAAGGCCCACTATCTAAAAGGTTAAACTCATAATGTACAAGGTCCTCGTTAACGGGTAGGCAAGGTTCGAATACCAGCCAGGTGTATTGAGGGTCGTTTTACACACGAGCACTTCTCTGGAATAAAAAATTAGCAAAATATATTCGAGGTATGAGGATCCGAAAACAATTTAGATTCGAGATTCAAATTAAATAAATAATGTCTTATAATTTTGATCCTGAATCATATTTGTAAAGCTATTATGATGCTTACTAGTTGTTTAATAAAAAAAATAGGCTTATTTATGGGATAAACCAGAACCCAGATATTAATTTACCACTTAATGTGAACAAAGTCAGAATTATGGGTGAAAAAATCATACCACTGTTTTTACAACAGTTAACCTCTTATGTTTATAATGATTCTAAGATTTGTTTTAGGATTAGATATTCAGAATTCGTAGTTAGAATGAAGATTCGGATCCGAGAAAAGGTGAATTCGATCCATCACTAATTATTTTAATTATTGAATACGATGACCAATTAAGAGCATTCTTATAGACATTCAATAACGTGTTATGTTTCCAAATTCCAGGGGTTAGATTTGATAACTAGTGATTAATGTGTTTTACCCAGGGCTGAATATATTCTTTTAAGTATTTCAGCACTAAAAATGTTGCTCTAAAATGTATTTAATTGATGATTTCATAGAAGAATAATTACTTTGAGAGAGTCTGTAGTTTTCTTTCATGTCCACCACCAGTACTGTAAAATGTATTAATTTGTTCTTAAAGGATGGTTTGATATCATTTTTGTATTCAGTGACCAGATTGGTAAAGTGTGGGTGGAACCACGTAAATAAGGGGCAAGGCCCTTCGGAAATAAATTCCTCCCCTGTAATAAGTTTGCCTCCCTCTGGATGCATTTCAAATCATATAATATCATTGAATATGAAGCCGAAAGATGTCTTTATCTCATACTCAAAATGACTTCTAAATGCATTACATTTTCAAAATAATTTTGGGGAAGACTATTCAAGATAATTTATAAAAATAATATAGTTTTTAAAAATTGGGAAGGAAGACCACTACAAATAGTTTTTAGATATATCAAATTTCCAAACCTTTATCGGAAAGGGAATATTGGGGTTCGGGTGGAAGGAAAGTCAGTAATTTTTTTTTTTTTTGCTTGGTCTTCCCTAAACAAATAAGGTTCTGCCGCCACTGGATTGATAACTATAATATAAAATTAAAATTATGGTTTTGTCTTTTGTGGGAGTTTGCGAGGCCCCTTTCTGTGGGGGCTAAGGGCGATTACCCTCGCTCAAATTTGGCACTGGTTAACCCCACAGATAGCTTTATAATATAATAAACATTTGAAAATTGTTATCAAACTCACACTGGTTGATTCTCATCAAGAAATATATAACATAATGTTGGCACAATATAGTCAAAACGTATGATGATACTCATAATAATTAAGAGGTTAAATTGAGAAAGTAATTCCCACTTCCACTTTTCGGAGGGGCGGGACAAGTCTCAGTGTGCCCTAGGCCAGCATTTGCGGCGGATTCACGAGTGTCGGTAGGGTAGGGTTGGTTGGTAGGGTAAGTTGAACACAAAAAAAGATTTTTTATTATCTTAACCAACCCTCCCTCGGTATGCTCATCCCTCAGGCATGTTGTAGTAAGGTGAGCACGTTCGGGCCCTGAAACTTCACGGAAATACCGTTGTAATTAATCAAACATCTTGAGATTTTGTGTTTTGACCATTAAAAATTAATATTTAGTTTTTTTATCGCCAGTAATATGACTAAAAGGAAATCATATTAGATTTGCGAGTTTCCTTCCATATACCTGATAATTGGAGCAAATTGATAATTTTAGTTTTACTCATGATAATAAAACTAAGCAATATTCAAAAAAGCTAGTAAAGACAAACCTTAGCGTTGTGAAACAATGTTTATTTTTTTACAAAATATAGTTCATTGCTAATACATTTTACGAAGCATGTTTCAACACCCATTTATACGCTCATGGTGATCGTGCAAATTAGTCAAATTAGTCAAATTAGTCATAATAAAAACAATTATTGTGTGCAATTATTATTTATTTATTTGAGATATTTAACGTGCACTATCTGATCCGACTGATAATATCATTATACGAGAAGTTCTATGAGCGAGCGCTAAAAGGCCTACAATTTTTTCCGGGAAAGGTATTTCAATTATTATTTTTATCTCTCTTTCATCCAGCTAATATAATGTCTATAGATGGAGGAAAGCTAGGAGTAGGATGGGAATAAGAAAGGTGTTAAAGCTACTACCAAAGCTATAAGATTTTACCAAATCATAGTTAATGTATGCATTAAAATGATTATCATAATAGATTCTTCGAAGCACTAGCTCAGTTTCCTTGTCACTGTTTTATAAAAGCCACTCAACACAAAAAAAAACCCCACTAAACACCATATTTAAAGTGCAATTTTGATCTATTTTGTGTGTACAATATCTATGAAGTTACGTTATATTTTATAAGAAAAAATACATTATTTACAGTCTTCATCTACGATAAGGTGTAAACAAGAAAAGAGAAGAAGATGAAAAGTTCTAAAGACTTGTGGAACATTCTATAAACATTTCGGGACCCCTCTACTACTCCATCGCTTATATCGACAGCCATATCATCGATTTTTTTAAAAAAAGAAAAGATATTGATGTTTGCAGTACCTCGGTCCCTCCTCCCTCTTTTTTTCTCACGATCTCTTGGCAGTGGCCCCCTTCCGCTCCCATTTTCCCCTCACTCCAGGCACGCCGTTACACATTTATTCTCCCATTCTGCTCCTTATCCCTGAGTGTTGTATATAGATATCTACGAGCTGGCACAGGGTCGGGTCGACTAACAATGGGCTAGGGACGACGATTCAAGAATGAAAGGTACTTACATCACCTGGTAGTGTCTCTTCTATATACACTACCGCAGAGAATAAGGTAGCAAATGGGGAACTAGTTCAAGCATTGAGTGAAGTATATAAATAATAATAAAAAACGATCAGTTTAAGGAAATAAATAATATATATTCAAAGACATATCTATTTTTTGGAGGATCATATTGAGATTGACGATTTCGAGTACATTAGTATAAGTTGCTCGAAGAAAGTATATATCGAGTTTAACATATAAACGTACTAGCCATTATGATAGAAACAAGCGGATAGCTTTTTACATTCATTTTGTGAACGTATGAACTATTCTCCTATCATTCGCCGAAACTACCAACCAAACTAAACTAAGTCATTATTGTATTTATAGTGAGAAGCTTTTCTGATAAAAAGTTGTATGCGAAATTTTCCCCTTTCAAATTTAACGTGATAAAAAGACTCCCCCTTAAAAATTAGTTTAAAACAGTTTATTTAATAAGTAGATTTTGGTAACATTTCAACTTCGTAATTCAGTGGTGAGATTATTGGAACGCGTGGTCGAATTTAACCTTTTGAACCAACTACACGGCCTAGCCTCAAATAAAAGAGTAAAACTATCATGAAATAGTAGAAAAAAATGTCAACACAAACAAATTTATTCAAACTCCTCTCTATACTTTAGCTTAACTAGTTTTTTTTTAAATAAACATTCCTGAGCTCTCGGGTATATTTTTGATTCAACACATACAAACGCGCCAGTGTGCTCGCGAACCAAATGTCAAGCTCATATAATCTGATTGGCCGGAGACATAAAGGCCGCAGTTCAAATTCCATCTGGGTGTACTGAGTGTGTTTTATTTATTGACTACCCAGTTTACAAATGGGAGTTTATTTATTATAAACTTTACCTTTCTCATCCTTTCTCAAATAGAGTAAATGAATGCGTATAACCTGGACATGTAGTGAGACGTAGAGAAAAAGGCTTTCTAGCTAAATAAAAAAATATCAGATATAAATAAAACAAGTATTATAAGCCAATATTAACAAGTCATCTATAAAACTTTATTTTTATAACAGAAATTTTATAAAACTCTTTAAGTCAACATTGATTTTGTAGATTTTAACAGATGTTCCCTTGGGGTGCGGCAGAGTAGAAGACTAAATTCCTTTTGGGTCTAATCTTTTAAATTATTGACCAAAAATATGCTAAGGAGAACTCACTAAGTCAGTTGACATGACTTGGTGAGATTTTCTTGACAATAAAATGTTTCTGTTGACTTGGTGAGAAAAACAGAATATTTCATTGTTAGTTCAAATGGCAACAAATTACATAGTGAGTTGTTCCAAGATGAAGAGCAATTATTTACCTTTATAATGGTAACAAAATCTAAAAACATGAAACAAAATTGCTTTTTAGTGAGTTTTTCCAGCAAGCCTACGATATTAGGGTTAATATAATATATAAAATGAAAATTAAATATTATTTGATATTAATTTTATATATTTTTACATATTTTGACATGTTTATATATTTCAAGTGATTTTACATAAAGCTACCTACTTTGTGATTATTTAATATATTATTTTTTAATAATAATTATTGAAAATTTGTGAGTTTTTAAACATTATTTGATTTGGTTTGACTTGTATATATCAGCTTAAAGGAATTTCTCAATAACTATTGAAAAGGGTAAGATCCAACTCGGGTAGTCTTAGTGCTTTTCCACTAAGTATCACAATTGGAGCAACATGTGCGGCGCACACTTCGTACTTAAAAAAATCTGAGTTATTCGTAGAATCCTTTTTTTATAACAAAGATGCAGGTGCCTTCCTTCTAGTTAAATAAACTAATTCTTTAAGGACTTGTGTAGTGCAATGATCACTGCGAAAATCCTATGTTTTATATTCCAAGGGCCTGAATTTGCATCCTTCTTGTGACACTAATGAAAGAGACGAATTCCTGATCAATCAATACACAGAAAGAATTATCTGCATATATATATATATATAATGAAGAACACGGGAAAGAATAATAAACTACATGGGAGATGCCTTCATATGGGTCGCTGTGGCTGAAATCACGGTTGTTTAGGGTAATTTTGTTGTTAACCTTGTGGTAGGTAAAATAGATCCTAAGGATATTTCCAAACCATATTTGATTTACTGTGAAGTGCTGGAACATACGTATCATGTTGTAAGATTCGTGAATGATGAATTGAAAGTGTGTGGCCTAGGTGAGCTCACGTAGAGAAGGTTCTGGTGTTATATTCGGATGCCACGGCATATATAGTGAAAATCACAAGTGCTTTGAAGTTGTTCTATCCTGATATCCATCTTAAAAGTTTGGCTCATGGACTACATCGTGTTGTAGAATACATTAGAGTTCAATTCTTCCAAATGAATAGATTAACTTATGTGACAAAAATATAGATCTATTTGTGAAAGTCCCACATCGAGTAAAAACTAATTAACTCTTGTTTGATGTGCCGTTGCCTCTGCACTTAGTTCGAACAAGCTGAGGAATATGGATAAAACAGCCAACTTCTACTATGGACCATTTGGAGTTGTGACTTTTACTGCACGAACATAGTACTATATATACATATCTAGTAGCCATTACAATAAAACATGTTTTCAATATATTAAAATATAATATATTTTTAATCAATAATGGCATTTTAGCGACAGTTTCTAAAATATATAATAAAAATCTATATTAATACTTTGTTTCCAAAATCTTTGGCTTCTTTTGTTATAGTCTTTTGTGCATTCAACATATATTCTGGATTTCTTATTTTCATTGCTCTAGTATGCTTACCATCTATTGGCTCTGGAAATATGCAATTTTGATCAAATCTAGTTAATTTTGATTCCATATCAGTTTTCCAAAAATCATCATCTTTTTTCTAAACTTTCGACTACCATACAATTATTTTTGTCTATAAGACAAGTAAACAGTATTTTCGTTGGGTGATGTGAAGATAATAATAATATTAATGAAAGGAGGCTAAATAAATCCCATTCATAATATAATAATACGTTTAATGTCCATTTAATATTACTAGTCACGTTGACCTGATGGTCTAGGGGTAAGGTGTCGGACTTCTATGCTGGGGTTCGAGGTTCAATCCTCAGTCCCGGCACAGATTTATCTGATTACCAAACCCTTCCTTCACCTCTGACAAGACATCTTGTGAATGTGGGGAATGCCAGGCCTCCACCGTGGTTCGTATTCCACGTTAAACTGTAGGTCCTCCATTTCATCTCACAATCATCCTACCATTACACATTAGCATAAGTGCGTATAACCCGAACGGGTAGTAAGACGCGGTGCTAATAATAATACTTACTAGTCACAGTAAGTTAATTAGAGAAATTAAAAATCGAAAAAAGTGAGAGAAAGAATGTTGTGATCAAAACTTATTCCAGGAAGGGGGAGGGAGTTGCGTTACGATTTCAGTATTTGAATATATAAAGTTGAATTCATTTAATAATTTAAAAATTTTAAAAGCTTGGCCTTGGCGTGATTTTTTTTTTATGTGTTGCTTTGAAGGTACTTGTATTCGGCGCTGATCCAAGTCAGGTTTAGTTGAAGTAATTGGGTGTGTGATGTCTACACTTATTTTTTCCGAGACTAACTCAGTTTGCTCAGGACGGATGTTGCTGAGACAGGCTGTCTCCAAATAGTCCGAGGATCTTTGCCAAGGATACAGCAGAATATCTTGTACAATATATTCCTTAAATGCTTGATGATTTTTCACTTTTGTGAAGTAAAATTCACCGAGTCCATGAATTTATACTATATCTATTGAACATAACCTATGCAATTCACAATATTAAGCAATGCTTTGATACACATGGGGGAAAAAAATATTTTATATATATATATATATATATATATTGAAAGTCCTTGCTGGAACTACCAATAATTTTATTATTAATGAATATTATTGAATTCTACCACCACTCGTATAGTTATTTTATAATAAATAGGTAAAAATTTTGGGCTCTTCAAAATATTTTACATCATCTAAAAATACAAGTTTCACGCCCTTTTGGAGAACCAGTCCAACCCTAGTCTACACTTGACGAATAGCATATAGTTTCCTAAAAATTCGAAAGGCTACGCTGACCCCCAAAAGTGAATTACTATAGAAGCATAAAATTAATTGTGTTTTTTAGAAAAATATTCAATCTTCAATACAAAATAAATGTAAATAATGTAATACATTGTGTGTCGAGAGTCATCATAAGGTGCGTCAACTTGCACAACATTCAAATTTAATCAAATTTTGGTATTGAATATAATTTTACCACAGTTATGCTTTTATCGTCATATTATTTTTTTAACATTTATTTAAAGTGGTTTTTAATATTTAACGTAATACATTTTTTTTTATATTTTAACTGACACTTTTTCTATGTCGATAGCACTTGTGATTACTATGCTAAGGGTTCCGGTTTCGATACCAGGTAGAGTCGTTAATTTAACTTTAGTAAACTGTTATGTATGTCATAGCTAAAGGCTAGTGTATAAGTCATGTGCGGATATAATCCTTGTTTTCATAAATCTCGCGCTAAAAATCACCATTGAAAAAAAATTAAATGATATATTTTATTAAATAATGTTGATATAGGTTCACTTTCTGGCTTGCAAAGATTTTTTTTAAGACTAAGGAAAAAAAACATCTGAAATATTCTAACTGGCCCTCTGGAGAGGTTTTAAGGCTCTTAGTGTTGTCCTGTCAAGCGAACAATAGGATTACTGCAGACCGAGTATCTGGTTCTACAGAGAAACTTCACCTCTCTCTTGGCTTGAGTATGTGTGGTGGGGGTTTCCACCCCTATCTTGTAATAAACCTACATTTATGTAACTAATGACCGATTTCTAGCCAAGGGAATAGGTTTACGCGATTAAAAATATTATATTTGTAAAGTAAACACAAAACTTAATATGGTATGTTTTTTGTTTTTTTAATCCAACCATTTTCAAAAATGCGTTTTTTGAGTTACTTTTAAAAATATATGCACAAAAATTAATTTTATTATTAAATATATATTTAGAAAAGTATCGATACAGTCATAATAAAAATTAATAAAAACTAAATTATTATTGGTTCATCTAGAATTTCGGTCGCAAATCAGTCATTTTCACTGTGTATTAGTAGCTATGCGACCGCATCTTAAGGTTTTGTCACATAATAACCATGTAAAGTAAATCAGTAGGCCATTTGACAGATTGTATTTTACCAACTTAACTTCAATACACCAAATCAAGAAATATTTTCACATTTAATAAATTCTAAGTTAAAATTAATCATATATTTAAAATGAAATTTCTCGATGTAACGTGAACTGTCTGTAATATTTTTTAAGCTCAAGACACACACCAATTAATATGTAAATACTTTATACTAAAAACTTGTTATTCACAAGATTAATGAGATTGTTTTGTAATTCGTAGCTCAGTATATTGCTAAGTCACAAGTAGCCTTAGTTTACCCTGTAAGTTACCAAGTAAGCTTACCTTTTACTAGACCACTATAGGGCAGATTACAAGATAGGACCCAAGTGTAATCCGTCAAGATAAGACTACTCAATATCATTCAGGTTAAACGGAGTGTACAGTCACTAAAACCACTACTCCCATTTTCTCACCAGCAAATTAAATCACCAATTTAAGTTTTGGCTAACAATAAATTTAGTTAAATTTTTTCTTTCAATTTAATGTGCTTTGAATAGTTACAAACAGATTATTTGCCAACACTGCAGTTAGCACACGAAATTGTATAATAAAATACGTTAATAACTCTTAAGAACTTAGTGTGTACAACAATATAAGATATTTTTGTTTTTTATTAAATAAAGCGCTCTATTATATTATTAAATAATTTTTAATTTTAAACATTACCGAGCAGAATAAAATATGTATTTATACGAATAGTTAGACTGAAACGAGTTTTTTTAACCAAACATTTACACACAGTTGCCCTATTTATCTTGGACGGTGTTGATTACGATACGCCATAAAGAGTTTAAAAATGGTCTCTTCAACTCGTAAAACTAAAAAAAAAACTTAAAAAAAGGCTAGGAAAAAGAGGTTATGTAGTTGAGGGCCGCTCCTAGACTATTTGAGCGAACGGAGCACAGCAGAGCGGCAGGTGGGGTTATGGCGGGTTTATGCTAAGGGAGGCCTCGTAGGGGCCGTAAACCACAGCAGCAGAAGTAGGGTAGGGGCCCAACTGACCTCTGCAAAGGTTTTACTGCGGCACTAGGAGATTCTCCCTCTCTAAGCATTGCCCGGATAGTGGGAAAGAGGAGACCATCATCTCCAACTCGAGACACGCCTCACCATCCCAACCGCATGCACCCACTTTACTATCATCGTAATGATTTAATCTTGGTATTACTAATAGTTCTGTGAATGGAAGACAAAGCTCCCTTCATGTTCTTATCGTTACTACAGTCTTTCTAAGAGTTCTGTGAACAGTAGACCTCGCCACCATCATTTTATTATCGTTACTACAGTCTTACTAGTATTTCTGTGATAACTAGACCTACCTACATTCTCTTATCGTTACTACAGTCTTACTAGATATTTCTGTGATAACTAGACCTACCTACATTCTCTTATCGTTACTACAGCCTTAAGATTTTTCTTCATATTTCAAGTTGAAATATCTTACATAATTTTTCCTTAGATTTGACGTTAGTATTTTAGCTTGAGAGAGTTAGACAAAAAAAAAGGAGCGGCTTGTCCTAAAGAGCACATGCACTCTCATTCAATCACTACGTTATACATACAATCAATTATTGGTTATAATAATATTGTATATGTTATTAAAACAAGGGGAACATTAAAATGAAAATGATTTTTCTGTTTTTTTAATGCTGAGCGAAAACCATCAAAAAAATATCTTCCCGATCAGAGTGTAATAGTGAATATTTCCCAAGTTCGCGGCGGAATAGGAGGAGGATAGGAAGGATATTGATGCGCGGAACATTGTACTAAAGACTAAAGGGGGAACATGTTGATGTGCACCCTTCAGGGTGTAACAAGGAAGTGTGTGGTCCAGAAATTATTATGATTCTTTTGTTTGCTTTCAAAGGAAGAATCTTCTATATGGATTAAAGGTGGCTTTGCTGATTTAACACATTAATCAGAAAAAACGAAGAAACAAGAGCTCTCAATAAATCGGATAAATTTTGAAGTGGATTACAATGTGTTGGGCAAACTAAACATTCTGGAGCAATTGAATATTGCATATTTGCATCAAAAACGAAATCACAATGTAAACGTTGACAACAAATACATATTACGTCACTTAATTATGTAACTTTAATTTTGGCGGGCTTTTAAATTAGTGGTAGTGATAAAAGGGTTACTTCTGATGATAGTATTTACTTAGGTTTAATTGATTTTTCAGCCGAGTGAGACTCCACTCTTGCATTGTATTCGAAAGAATCAAAATTTTAAGGTACCTCCAAAACCATCCACAATCAACTTTTGGATTCAATGTTTCAAGTTTATCAAACGGAATTAAGGTCCCAAATAAATTAAGCAAATTTTATTGCATTAAAGCTACTGAGACAACTAATTTTCCCAACCAACAACAAATGTAAATATAATTAGAAACAATTTTGACGGGCACAATTTTAAACGATTTTGGTATTTTAATAAACCACCTGGATATACAGCATTAATTGTATCCAAAGTCTTATTAGAAGGACTTCAAACTAAATTAAATATCCCATCTCACAAATTATTTGCACATAGTTACGATGGTGTAGTAGTGGACAAAATAATGGCGTTCAGAAGTTAATAAAAAAAGTATCCAAATAACTATTTTGCGTATCAATTTAACCTAATTATGAAGCGAGGAGTGCAATGTAACAAAAAAGTAAAGATATTTTTCAATTACTATGAAGCGTTTTCTTAATTTTTTCCCCCCCGTTCACCTAGCGTTTCTTGATGAAATTGTCAAGAAAAAGTCACCACGAGCTAGAATTTTTAAAGAAGAAAAGTCAATACTTTTAAAGTACAACAAAAACTCATGTAAGGGTAGATTAGAATAACAATCATTGACACCGATGAAGTAGATTCAAAAACACTAAATGAAGAAAGTGTTCTATTGAACCACACAATAGTTAATAATGTATGTAGTAGCTGAAAAAAAATTCATTTAATTATGCCCCAAGTGGACATTTAAAAAAATCAAACTTAAATGCGTGGTATTTATAGCATTCATTTGTAGAAAGCTTTAGAACAATTTGAGTTAATTTTTTAAAATTAGAAATTGTACCGATATTATTCGAGATGAAGTTGAAGAACCCAAAGAAAAAGGAGTAAATTTGCATCCACTGATGAATATAGTAGTAATACTGCTGCAAAATAAGTTTGTGACACTATATTAACCCAAATTAGGATTGATTTGATTTTAAAAAGAGTCAAAGTGTAGCAAAATTATTCAATTTGATTTTTTTAACTATAAAAATATTTCCCTCAAAATGTATTCAACGAAACTGCTGCATCTTATTCCGTATTAAACGTTATAAAATTAAAAATCAAATTGAATGTAATTTGCAATCATGATGAATGATATGTGCTAGGCTGAGGGTGTCTCATCTTTATTAGTATTTATCTCCAATTTAAGATTTTATCTGGAAGTTTTAAACTGTTAAGATATTATTTTCATTGGACCGACTTTCATAAGTGAATATGAAAGTTGTTTTTCTATGCTAAAACGGATTAAAATTTTCTTAAGAAGTACAATGACGAAAAATAGACTAAATGATTTAGCAGTTATATCGATCGGAAATGAATTTTTACTTCAATTTCTGATTTCGTAAAGCAAAGATTGACGTATTTTCAAATTTAAAGGAAAATAGAAATAACACGTAAGTTTATATTTTTATTGTTATGTTTTATTTTCAATGTTGTGCCCTCTCATAGAAAAAAAGTTACGAGCTACTACTGCAAAAAAACAAATAAATACAATATTAAATAGTAATTATATTTGTAAGGAAAAGCCGCTGTTCACGTGTTTAAGACGTCAGTAATGCAATATTATATACTTTTTTAAAAAATACGCCCTAGGCACTCAATTGCTCAGAATATGTGCATACATAGTTTGACTTTGTTTCATAGAATGTTTCTGCTAAATTCCTTAAAAATTGTCCACGAATTCAGCAGTTATCGCGGAACAAAACCGACATACTGATTTGAGGCCGATAGAAAGATAAAGTCATGTGTATGCAAGTTGTTTGGCCTGGGTTTAAAGAATGTTCCCGCCAAAATTAGTTAAAATTTTGATGCATTTGAGAGTTATTGCGAAACAAGCATCCGGACAGAAAGATGAAATGCCAAATGATCAATCCAAAAAAGGGCCTTGCTACACTTGGTCAATTCATATTTCTCTATTGTCGGTGAAATTTTAAAATGTAATAAAAGTGACTCTGGATAGTTACTATACGAATTATTTTCCTAGTTTTCACGCTCCACATCCAACTACCCATGCGAGTTACTCTAACAAAGATGAAGAAGCTAGAATATAGAGTAAATGTACTAGAATTTGCGTGGAGGGAGAGTGGGAATCCGTTTAAAAAAAGAAACACCTTAGTACACCCGTGCGGAACTCATGCTCTGACCTCTCCATCACAGACAAACCAGACAAGAATATTTGTCCACAAGTGCGGGTTTAAAGTATTAAATAGTTAAGTCCGTTAATTACGTAACCCCAAAGTTAATTAAATTCAAATACAAATGGTTGTAAAGCTAGCTGCATTTATGTACAAAATAAGCAAATTATAAATTGTCTAATGAGTATTTTTTCTTAAATGGTTTACACATCGAGCTATTGGTTTTGATTTAGAGGTTGATGAGCACAACTTTTTTTCGCCTCGAGTCTTACTACCGGTCCAGGACACACACACACACACACACACACACATACATATACATACACACACATATACATACATACATACATACATACATACATACATACATACATACATACATACATACATACATACACACACACACACACCATCTTAAGTCAACAATCCCCACCTCATTAGTCTAAGTGAGTGGATATCCTGGACCGGCAGTAAGACTCGGGGCAAAACCAAGTTGTGCTCATCAACCTCTAAATCTAAACCAATAGTTCGATGTGTAACAGAGAAACACCCACTTCTGTTGCCGCATGGTCTAAGGCGTCACTCTAGCAAAATATTTGACTGCCGATGACGGCGATATCAGAGTTCGAATCCCGAATGTTCTGAGAGTGGATTTTTGAAAGTTTTTTTTCCTTTCCCTCAACGCAAATGTGGGTACATCTTCTCTAAGGTTCAGCCTTCCTTATCCCTAACATATTAGTGTTATTAGTACACGAGGATACAGCCTGGACGCGTATTAAGACACGGTACTAAAACAAACACAAGCCAGACACTACCACCTTCTTCAAACATTTTAATATAACATTATCAACCAAATGCACCAATGGTCTTGCGAATTAATGGTCCAGGTCATCTAGTCAAATTTCCTGGTGGTGGGGTGGTCAGGGATTGTATCCATGCGAATTACCGAGGTTTTTTCCCTCTAAATTGCTTCCCACCTCTTTATATTTATGCAAATGCGGGTGATTTACTTTGGAAACTTACCTTTTTTTTTTAGCCCTATGGCATTAGTGTGGTTAAATGCGAATATACCAGAAGGGTAGTAGGAAGTGTTGACAAAGATCAACAAAAAAAACCCAGCAATAAAGCATTATAAAGTACGATAGACCAACAACAGACCTGCAAAAGTTGATGTCACCAAAGTTCCAAACAAACTCATCATGAAAATACTCCGACCAAATAAAGTATATGCGCCCTATGGGGATATAAAATGATCTACGTACGAACACGTTCGCAAGTTAATGTATCAGCCACGAAAAATATCTATATTCGAAAAAGGGAGGGGAAAAAATTACGTGGTATTATATTATATGATGGAAGGAAAAGATGTACGCTTTGGAAGGAAAAAGGAAGAGAGAGGTGGGTGAGCGAATTGGGCTGTGCGAGAGGTGGGTGAAAATAAAATAAAGGAAGAAGTGGCATGCTAGCGTGGTAAATATTATACTCGTGGATTCAGGACATATAAAAACATAGGGTTCATCGTAGAACCTGTATTGGTGGATATCCTGTTGCTAGCGAGCGTCTCATTCCGTATGGTCTTGAACAGGACTACGTTCCCTTCCTTCTACTTGAGAGATGGGTAACACACACACACACTTATAAAGGACTTAAGACAGTCAATTATGAAAGACAACAGCGCCTCCTAGCACCTAAGGGAGCCGTCTATAAACAAATATTCAATAACGGAAAAATTTCGTTTTAGTATTCCTGATCTCTCATTAAAGTTTGTACAGAGAGTTTGGAATCATCCTGTATATCAACCTCTGTAGACTCTGATGACTCTACTATCAAAGTTGATATTTGTTGAACTTTCACTTGTTTTTCTCCCCAGGGTGGCGTATACCCTGACTGGTCCGGGCTCTCAACAACCTTTCAAGATGGAACCACTTCTCTTATTGACTCATCCAGTCGACTCCTATGTTTGTCGATTCAGACATGTTTCTCTAGACGTTAAACCATCATACAAACACATTCGTCAGCATCCAGGTACAGATAAATAGCGTTTAATTATCAGTTATCATTAGATAACCTTTCAGAATTTAAAATTAAAAGGGGCCTAAACACATCTCGTTTCGTATTAGCTTTAAATTAATTAATTGCTTATGTATAAGCCTTTAACAAATAATGAAATATATAAATTAATCGATTGAGTGTTTGAATTTATGTGATAGAAACACACACACAAAATAATAAATAAACTCAACCAGCGTCACCCAATACGTTTGTATCCCATTCCATATTATTGCCGTTGACGAGGAGCTTGGAATTCAAACCCAAGCCAGGTGTACAGGAAATGGATTGCAATACGTGATTAATCAACTGTTTTCCCGTCACAGCCATGTTAATGTAGGTGCACCTACTACGAGATACCTTTCTTATTCCCTTCTTATATCTTAAACCTAAAAAAACCCTGTATATTAAACGTAATTACTAAAACCAATATTAAATTATCTGTGATAAGTATAAAAGGGGGAAAATGTGCCTAGGAAGCAGAAATCCTAAAAAGGATCAGTAAAAAATGAAAAAAGGGTAAACGGGGTGCCTTAAAAGTGGTAAAAAATGTTAGTATTTTTACTATATTCTCTTTTAACAATTTAATTCTTTTTTATATATTATACCCTTTCATATTTTATTTTATTCATTTTTTACTCTTTTTAACCTTTTTAATATTTGTACCCAAGACTATATTTCCTAAGAAAAGCTGGGTACTTCATGCTAATACAATTATAAATTTAAGTTTGGATGTATCTACATTGTTTTAGTGAGTAAACATCTAAAACGGTACTCTTAAGCTTGTGTATTTACTAACATATTATTAAAATACAGTAATTAATAAAAGAAAAATGTTATAAATAAATATCCCACTCATCCATATAAATTAACTAAAACATAAGACAATATATAATACTTGAAAAGAAATTCATAATAGTTGATTGGATCGTAGAAAAAATGAAAACATTAAAAAAATAGACAGACAATAGTGTAACGAATGAGAAATGTGATAAGAATATAGATTGAAAGAGTTAAGTTGAAAAAAGTTAAAAAAAAATAGGAACTAGAATATTAAATACAGTTAAAATAAGATGAAACCCTTTAAAAATAAGTATAAATACATAGTTGGGAGTATTATGATGTTGGATATGTAAAACATGTCACCTTGAAAATTTATAACAATTGATTGTTGCTGCCTTTTGGTTTTTAATAAGAAAATTATACGAAAAAAGAAAAAAATTAGTGCATTTTTATGCTCTTTTGATGTTTGTTTCCGGTACGATGTACTACGTTTTATGACCAAGCCCCTAAAATTAAAACTGTGCCATCCGCATCGATTGTTTAACATGTGGGTTCCCCTTTCCCTGGTCGCCATTTTATATGTTACGGTAATTTCAAACCGTATCGTTTTTTACAGCTTTCATTCCCTCCTTCCATTGTTTGCATTGTTTCTTGTTCGCTCGCAAAACTATTAAAAGGTAGGGTGAATCATTTATGACAATGTTATTACTCTTCTCCACCTTCGTTTCATTTTCACCTTTAATAGGCTTTCTGTCTCAGATCGTTATATATAAGGTCTGTGATCTACAAGAATACAGTTTGCGACCTGGTTGAAATGACTCTTTATTACCTCTTCTTGAATGTTATAAACTCTCGGTACAACCGATGTATGACACCAGGGCCGGCTCGACGATTCCATGCACCTTAGAAAAAAATTTAACATTTATGCCCCAGTTGCATTCTGTATAATAATAATAATAATAATAATAATAATAATAATAATAATAATAATAATAATAATAATAATAATAGGGCGCCTAAATACCGGATGAAAAAAAGAAAAAAATATGAAAAAGAGATAGATAAATAAATAAAAATTTAGTCGCTAGGCCCACCCCTCAGCCCCTTGATCAATGTTTGCAAAATTGCTATCCCTTCTTCCCTTCTTTTTCTCGTAATATATTAATACAATTTTGTGAGCTTTAGTTGTAAATAGATACTACTTAAGTTTTAACGCAATAATTCTCCGTTGCCACAAAGTAATCTTATATATAAAATTCTCGTGTCACAATGTTCGTTCCCGTACTCCTCCGAAACGGCTTGACCGATTCTCATGAAATTTTGTGAGCATATTGAGTAGGTCTGAGAATCGGCCAACATCTATTTTTCATACCCCTTAGTGATAAGGGTTGTCCACCCTTAACATTTTTCTATAATTTTTAGACATTTTTT
>CABFOW010000622.1:84449-117977 GCA_902141385.1 Timema californicum
GGGGGGGGGGGGGAGGGGTTGTCAAGCTTATATAATTATTATACTACAGTGGTTCACGGGCAACGCTGTGCGGGACTGCTAGTTAAATATAAATAAGTATCTCAAAAAGTTCATGTTTTTCCTTAAACCTCTTAGGAAAAATGTTTGTAAAACAATGATCTATATCCATTTTAGACTCAATAGTCAATATTTACATTTTTTATTGGTAAAAATTTATAAATGAGGAATTTAGGCCTAAGAGCAATGCGATGGCATGAAGATTTGCAACACCTAATAAAATGTCGAAAATTGTAACTGGAAGTTGAAATTTTAATACGAAGTGTTGACCCTTGTGGACCCAACATTGATCTTTTTTATCGGTTCAAACATACAAATGAGGACATTAATTCTTTAATAACAAAATTATAAAATTTAAAACTAGGAATAAAAAAAAGTTTTACATAAGTATAGTGCAATTTATGCTTGGGTTTGTTAGTGTATATTATTTTGTTTCACATATATTACGAGTTTGGAGTAAATATCTTCATTTTCAAGCAATAGAGCGAGAAAGTCCGTGCGGAATTCCGTACAATTTTTTAAAAAAATAATTCAAACATACCTTTCCCTATAATACAATAAATCAGATATAAATAATTAAAAGAGGAATAGTTTTTGTTTTAATTTATCTTTAGGTGTATTTATAAATTTGAATCACTTAATATGAAGTATAAAAACTTATGTGGCTTCTTACAACTTTATATTAAGATGTTTTGTTAATCCTTTAGTCAAATAATGATATAATATGTAAATATATTCCTGTGATACTAAATATGTAATCATTAAAAAAAAGTAGCCTACTATATAAAGTCAAAATATATTGAAGTGGCTCTGATCCACCGAATGAAGTAGAAATATTCAAATCTATTTAATGAAAATGTTGGAAATTGCATCCGAAAGAGACATGTATCCGAATTCCCCCCAATTTGGTGTCAGCGGCGGGGTTGTGGCTGGTGACGTCACACATGGCTGCTCACTGTAAGATATGACCGGGTATGTGAGGGTGTCGACGCGGGGGTATGGAGGGCAAGAGGATTAAGGGAGGATAATTACAAGACATCGCCACGACTCGCTATTGTGGCCAGGACCCCGCAGGCAACGTGCCAACCAGCGGCCAATTAGCTAACTTAGCCAACTCCCACTGTTCCTTTAACAAGGGCTTCACAAGGGGTAGGCAAACTTCCGGTAGGAGCGGTGTATTGCTGAGAGTAAGCGCGGGCTTCCACAGTTCTATTAACATAGTAAGGCCTTCATCGAACAATTTTTACCTACATTTTATTATTTAAATTTATAAATAGGAGCATATATATATATATATATATATATATGTGTGTGTGTGTGTGTTGACAATAGTATTCTATGCAATACGTTTCAAAACCTACATCATTGCATTACTATTATTAGTATTTCTTGAAAACATGTTGGCACCAAAGCAGCTATTGGCATCATAAAACAAATACAAATTCAAATTATTGTTGGCTAAGCCAAATGAGAGGGCATGATTACGTGAAGGTGAGAAAGAAACAATGAAAAGACAATGGGATGGGAAGTAAAATGATTAGAGATGAAAAGTTAAAAACATCAAGCGCTTGGTGAACATATATGTCACATTTTTCTGAAGGGCGCTCAAGCTCGCTCATAAGTAAGAGAGTGATTAACTTTCTAAAAGCAGAGAACACTATAAGTAATTACATTTTTATCGGTGTGTTATAGAGTAAAAATATCTTACCTTTATGAAGCCCATTTTAAATTACTAATAATAAGAATTGAAATAATTAACATTAAGGTTTCTCATATTAAAAAAATTTAACCCTCAAGAACTGAGAATATATTTTAAATGAAACAATGTTTTAATCGTAAATTATATTAATTTGGTAAAACTATGAGAATATCGCATCACAACTTTTATAATTTATTTGTACTTGTATTAAATCGTCGTACGCAACATTTGGCAAGCGAACAAAGACGTCCGTTCCACATAGTTCGGTTTGACGTTGACGGGGAAGTTGTGGTTTGAATCATGGCCAAGAGAGGATAAGGTTTTTTCCCCGCTTAGGGTGTTGCTACTTGGGAGAGCACTGAGACGCGTTGCAGACGTCTATAAATCTCGGATTATTTATGAAATGGTTTGATAATTTTTAAATATTGTTTTCACCAAAATGTGGGCGAAAATTCTGACCTGTTAAAAAGTTTAAATTTTAAGCTTGAAATGTTTTTAAAAATGTCTAATAAGATTTATAAAGCCCTATAAAACAATTCCACAATATATATATATATAAAAAAAAAATTCGGGCCCCTATTAACACGACTTATAAGTTTCCAGCCTTTTGATTTAAGGTCAGAAGCACAAATTTTCGCTTAAAGCGTTGAGTAGAAAAAAAAATTAAAACTTTAAGCTCAAAATTTAAACTTTATAACAGGTTAGAAACCTGCTGATAATGTTCGTCTACATTTTGTTAAAAACAATATTTTTAAAACATCAAACAACTTCTTAAATAATGCGGGATTTCGAAATTTCCGCAACACATATCAGTGCATACCAGTGTTATATAATTAAAAGCGTAAAGGGTAAATGATTCAGTCCCACATAACAGTCGGGATGTGTGTGACTGAGAACCGTTACGCTTCCATATCAGCTCCCAGGGATCTTAGGTTGAGTTTAAAGTTAATACATGTGCTTAAGGTGGCCACCTCAGCCAATGAGAAAATATCATTCGCTGTTAGGCCACACGTCTTAAAATACAATGGTCTGCGTTGTTTTCTAGAACTACTTCAGTATCCTGTATAAGCATATACTCCCTTTCACCCTTCACCTACAACTTTTATATCAAGGCTCGCTACTAGTTCTCAAATAAAATTAAGAAATATAAGCTAAATATGTTCAAAAAAAAGTCGTTGGAAATGAACTACTGTCACATTTTCACACATTTTTTTCTATCAATAAAGCTCAAACTATAGGGCGGTTAAGAAAAAAGAGCCCTATCGGAGTATTTCGACTTTATTGAGTTGGAGCTTAACGCCTGCGCGGCAATTTCTCGAATACCGAGTCGGAACCCCTAAAGGTTTCTCAATCTCTTTTTATGCGAACTAAATTACGTCTTCCCGAAATTATACCTCTATGATCCTTTACCCAACCAAAGGAAGTATACGTAGAGCCCGGATTGGTAGTAAGACGAGCACAAGGAAAAAAGTATATTAATATCAAAGTATACTTAAATATTAAACTTGCCCCAAGTTTCCATACGTGAATACTGGTTAAATTATAATGAAATATCATTGGAGTCCCCTACTCCCCCCAAAATTTTAAACAAAATATTCTCAAGAAATTGAATATTTTTGAACTTTGTCGCCTTTAGTGGTGCTTTTACCGCATATGAGGGGATTACTGCTACGCCAGTAACGCTGTCAAAGTAAACGAATGGAAAATAAAAAGTGTGATTTTATTTTTAGACAGTCGCTTGGAAGACAATTTTTTCATCGTTTCTCATCACAATAATAACAAGGAACTAAAACATGTAGAAATGCTAAGAGGCAGGATTGTTATAATAAGACAGTATCTGCACAGCCAACAGAAAAGTGCCGCAATCATAACCTCTCGAAGATAAAAAAAACAAACAGTAGAACTTGGTTATTTAACGTGTACTTTCTAGAAAAACAGCACAAGTTTTATAAATCAGCTTAATCAAAGAGAATCAGTCTAACACCACATCTAGCTACAGTGACTAAATATTTACTAATTGTAAAACCAAATGATCTCGAGAACAAATAATAAATACCTTTAGTTATTGAGTATCTACCAGAAATAAAACTAGAGCTTACTCGACCACTCAAACGAATTATGCAGATCAATGCATTTCGTGTTCTTAACTCACGTAAGATTTAAAATTGATAAAAAAAATCAATGGAAGAGAGCACGGATATAATTATTTTTAAATAAAATTCTACCACAATTAAAGGAAAAAGGGGGCAAGAGCTGTCAACATATTAAAGAGGTAAGTAAGCCCTTTCTATTAATTAATTTAAATTGAGTGCCTGGCTTGTAGATCCTTACTTTTAAGTCAGTTAATACTATTGAATAACGTTTGCTTAACTTTTTATTTTGACTGGTCTTGGTAAGATAAAACAGAGCTTAAGAACAGTGAAAATGTCACTCATTAAGGCTTAAGCAGAATGAAGGCGATTTCAAATTCAGTAGATCAATATAACCCGAAATAGAAGGAGAGATGTAGATGAGTGTGCGCGCTCACTTTTAACATAGTTTAGTTTCATGCCGTAGGCGAGTGTGTCCAGATAGTTAAGGAACCTTGGTTAGATTCCTGGAATATCCGAAAAATGAATCAATTGGTTCATAAAGTATACGTTAAATAGACATAATAGTAATAATAATAATAATAATAGCACAGATAAGTGCTGTACGAATCTCAAAAACTGAATATATTCTCAAAGATTCGTTCTACATCTATCTTTAGTTTCTATTGATATTTTATAATAATTTATAGCTATGAAAATGTTACATATTATTTTATTTGTATATTTAACACAACTATTACTAACAACTTAATCTAAAAGGGTTAACTAGGACTAAAAGGATAGCAACTCTCCTCCAGATCTACCCTCGAGACTAACTTCTGGTTAATACCCCATCTGTTAGAGCCCTTTTATGTAGGCGTTTTGTGTCGCGCGACACACGACGGCAAGAGACGTCGCGTTTTGTAGGTTAATTTTATGCACGCGGCATTTGCCGCCCGTCGAAAAAAATAATAGTGGGGATGGACCAATCATACCAGTGCTGCCAATTCCTTTGTATGTTGGAAAGTGGAAGATGGATTCGTGCGTAATATATTTTGCGTATCGTAGCATTACGTTGAAAAGACGGAAAAGAAAATGAGATGTTAATCCCATCAACTTAGCAAGATTTGAAGATGGGGAATTTCGTAACCTCTACGGAAAATTAAGAGACGATAGGGACACTTTTTTAAATTATTTTAGAATGTCGGTAGCATCGTTTGATGAGCTAGTGGTCAAATTCCAAGTAATGATTCAAACTAGGCAAGATTTGGTGCAAGGATTATCGTTTTCTTCACAAGAAATGTTGGCAATAACGTGTAGCATTGTTTGCCACAAACTAGCCGAAACCAAACAATAACAATCAACTTACCTATTTTACCAACTCCGCCGGCGGTCGGATCGTCTACACGACTACACACACGAACGACACGACTGAATACAACGTACTGAAGGCCACGCCTGTCCAACATTCTGCAACGACTTTCCCGCAGCAAAGACCCTCAACAGAGAAGAAGAAACACTCCACCAATGCTCAAGTCTATCACCGAGATGCTAGTAGAATGTTCCACGCCTCACTAAGTTCTTTGGAAACACCCCCCCCCCCTCTTCCATGTGCTGTGAACTAGTGCTTTCCGTATAAAAGTGTGACCAAGTGGGGTAAGCGCCGTATTCTGGGACTGGCTTTGGAAGTAGCTTGTGCTAAGCTACGGCTTCAAATATTAACAATGTAAGACAAATTCTTTTTCGGCATTATATTTATTATTCTAAATTCATTTTCGACTCTTCATCTTCAAAAACTCTAACTTTAATATTTACTCGTATTATTGACATCAAGTATTGCGGACTTAAGCTTTTATCTTTTAAATGGGCTGAGATATGGCGTCTTTTTCAATAAGATACCTTTTGGACTTGTATTTATTTTTGATGAGTATTGCAGACTTAAGCTTTTATCTCTTAAATGGGCTGAGATATGGTGTCGTTTTCTATGAGATACCTTTTGGACTTGTATTTATTATTGATAATAACGAACTCCAATGAAAAGACATTGTTTCTAGAATATACTTTTGTCACTTAAGATTATTTTTAATATCGACATACTGTAACTGTTAACTTTGCCCATGATGTTTGTTTTGAATATTAAGTTTAAGAATTGGGCAATAATAGAATATCTAGCGACATATATATATATTTATATTTTAGTTATACCCCTTTTTAAGCATTAGGGACTTTACTTTATATTACTCCATGTTAGACGTTAGGTTTTGGCCTTGGGCTTATTGTAATATAACATCATTAGATTCCGTTTATTGAATTGCTCTTTTTATATTTAATGTTTAATCGTTCTCTTTTGAACTTAGGATATTAGGCGCCATCAGCGCGTATGAGAAGTTAGTGATAGCCGCCATGACGACTAAGTGTTAGGTAAATATTTGTCTCGTGCTGGCGAGTTATTATGGGTTTATTTTACTAAGGTCAACCTTGCTTTCTGTAATTTAAAAAAATATTGTATATTTTTTTTGTTTGTGGGAAAAAGAGATAATGAACGGCTGACAGGAAATAACTCAATATTTTTAGGTTGAACATTGACGTTTATACTATAGTTATTGTCAAGAGTCAGTCGTTGTTCTTTTGGCTTAACCAAGTTTTTAGCGAAGCTTTTCGCCTATACAGCGACCTCCCTAAGAGGCCATGACGCAAGGTTGCGTATATTGTATTCTATAAATTCTTTGAAACTATTGCTTTAAATAAATTGTTATCTATATCTTGTTGAATCTAAATAAATGTTATCTAGACTATTATGTTTGTATTTTACCTTTTTATATACTCATCCTTAGGTAGGTTACTTCAACTTAAATATGTTATCTAATATTCTAAACAGAGGAGTAGTCACGTTTCTAGTTAATGACATGTATTATTGAGTTTGAGGGTGACCGCAGGGACGAGTCCCGCAATAGTTCTTATTGCGTGTGCTGGGCTCCAGTTAGGTTTTGCCCAGTTTTACTTTGCTTTTTTACTCACCCAGCACACTCTAAATTTTTCTTCTAGCTTATTATATATTTTTTTTATTTGGACACGCCTAATTAGGCGTAACGGTTCAAACGCTCAGGTAAGTCTATATAAAATAATATTTTAAATAAGGACATACAGAATCACAGGGTCGTTCAGTATCTAAACCATCCATTTTTTATAAAAATGAGAAAGAAAAAATTTATTCAACCAACACAATTTCCCTTGGAAACTTTCACACAACTAAACTAGTCCTGTCTACTAGCTAAGGTTGCCAGCACTGATGTATGAACACCAGACGGCAGAAAAGTGGCGCGTTTGCATAAATGGAGCCATAAGGCACCATGTACTTAGATTATTTCGGGCGGCTCTTATCGCTGGCGTTTTGTAAAACACGACGGCATGTTTTACAAAACGCGACGGCAAGTTTTTCGGACGACAGAGCATAAAAGGACTCATTTGTTTCCAGTGACTTAGAAAACGCGACGGCTTTTGCCGCCGTGTGTCGCGCGGCACAAACCGCCTGCATAAAAGGGCTCTTAGATATACATATTAAAAAACACAGGGCAATGTAATGTGCAAGCTCATATAACCATTTTTCTAGTGTTCTAAGCTTACATAAACTATTTTAAAAATTACGAGTACTATGTTATTTAAGAAATAATTTAGGACATGCAAGGAAAATACAGAACTTCACATTTAACAGTCTTTGAATTTTTCAAGTTTTACAGAAAATATTTTTCTTATTTCCTACATTCCATATTTTCCCAGTTTTACTTGGTGAGTAAGAATCAAATGACACATACAAATAAATGGTGTGCAGCAACTTAACACGCATAGTTTTTCCTCTATTTGAAAATGCAGGCATTTGCTTAAAACTCGTGAGATTTGTGAAACTAAATAATACAGATTGTTACAGGAACATGAAAAAGTAACATCTATATTCACCAAACAGCATAATAATCAACTCCCTATATCCGATACCTCAGTTTAAAAAATATGTTTACCAATAGCTTAAACACTATTGATTGGTTTTATAAAAATATAATTAATTTAAAAGTTTTATTTTTATTTTCAGTAGTACTAAAACCTTACAATGATAGCACACTTTAGTATCTCAAATAGTTGCGGAGATATGATCGAAAATGAAATTTCTGCTTATGTAAGGTGCCCTCAAAGTCATTTTCATGGGTAAATGAGAAATTATATCTTGTTTGTAATATTAAACAATGCCTAGAAAGGAAATTTATTCAAAATCGTTTGAGCTGATTTTGAGAAAACTGATTTTTTCTCTTTTTTACCTTTTTAGGGTTAGATAAATAAATTCAAAAACTGTTCGGGGAAATCTAATAAAAACCGTAGATTCATAGTTTAAGCCCGATGGATAATTTGGTTTCGGCTCTAGGCCGAGATATAGACACAAATACGGGATCGTGAAAAACATTTTTCGGTTTCAGGGGGTCACGAAACGTCGACATTTATCAAAATCTCAAGTTCATTTTTTTTACGATCTCAATACTGCTCTCTCCGATGCGTATCTCTCTCTTTTTTTTAGGTGCGAAATTAATGGATATGTTTTAACCAAGTATTTAAATTTCACGATTTTTCTTATTACTAATTTAACTTCCTGGCATTTCAAGGTTTTCCGTGACACAAAAAATCCCCTAATTTTCTCCATGTTTGCCTATTTTCTCTGTCTGTATCCTCCACTGCGTTACTTTATTATTCTCATCAGGTTAGGAAAGGTTTTAATGGCTAGTCTCTTTCGAGTAACATAAAATAACATTACGAAGTAGATTGTAACGACAAAGATTTTATCAGTATTTAAATGGCAGCCGCAAAGGAAACCGAGCCTTCATACATAATGCACGGCATGACCCCGTCCTGTATAAATCAAAATCATCACTGAAATTGCAGCACAAGAACTCTAATTATGCGATAAATTACGCAAACTATAAAATACACAACAATCCGCAGCAAAACAAGCGCGTATTCCCCCAACCTATTTTTTTTCTCGCCTCCCCCCCTCCCCCAACACACACAATGTAACGAATGGGTTTACAAATGCCAGTAAAGTCAGGCTGAAAATGATATATGAGAATGTCACATTCACAAAACAATGCTTATAAGAGGGCGGAGTTTAGTTGACGCAACAACTGCGCCAGCGCTAACAAGAAGGGAAAGACACATTATTAGTGCAATTCACTAATTAACAGTCTAGACGCGCAATGCACGGTTACACATTTATTTGCAGGTTTTCACTAAAGAGTTATTTAGAATTGCTATTTGTAGATTAACAAAATTAATTTAAAAAATGAATTAATTGTGCTTTTAGCACAGGGGATATTATTGATTTAGTCAAAGGCGGAATAGGGTAAGTTAAAATAAATCCACCAGAACTTGAGTCAGTTAAGAATGGGAAAACCAACATTAAAATCAAAAGTGGAAACCCATTTTAAAAGTCACGTAAAATTAATCCATATAAATAACATAAAGAAAACCATAGTAAAATTTAGTTGGAGGAAACCAGAGTGAAAATCCAATGTGGAAAATCATCCAGTGTAAATTATAACCCTGGCATCCCCATCAACGACAGCCAAGAACAAAGCAAGTTTCAGATTATAAGCCACTCGACAACCGCTGTGAATGAATATTACTATTTTATTTGGACTAAAACAAGATATGTGAGAAAAGTTTTTACTCTAAAGGTGTTGTATATGAAAATATATTTCAGCAAGATACATTATTTAGGACGAAGTGATTCACACACCATTTCGCGCACTTAATTCGACTTGGCATTTCAAGATAGTTTCAGAATGTTGCCAGCCCAACATATTCTAAAATTCACGCACTTCTTATTTTTTCTAACAAAATGTATGTGCGTCTCAAAATTTCAGCAAGTTATCCTTTTAACCACGCCAGTCGAACAATAAGGCAATAGTAAATACCTCCTTTAGGAGATTGTCCCTGAAGATGAGTCTAGAGAAGTGTCTAGGGAGTGGATAGTGCATGCCTAGGGAATGTATCTATTTATGGAGTGGCTATATCTAGGGATTGTCCATATAATGTCTAGGACATATCTCGGAGAAGTCAAATCACGCCTAAAATAACCAATTATACAAGAATTGGTTCATAATAACATTCATGGAGCTTGTATTGGGTGTGCTAGAATGTGTGTTTTTTCTCCTGGTTATGTTAGTTTGTAAGGCGTGCACCAGTAGTATAAGTTGGTTCGGAAACTAGAAGTTAAATACACATGACAGTAACCTAAACATAGAGGTGGATCAACATAAGAATCACTTTATAGGGCAGTTCAAACAAAAAAAATACTAGAGATACTTTCATCCAGCCAGAGCTTTTTGACAGATGGTGTCAACAATTTAGACATCTCTATAGTAAATGTAGGAGCCGATTGTCAATGTGACTACGCTAAGAAGAATGTAAAATCCAAGCTCTGTATAGAAGTTACAGTTGCATATCTAACAAGGATGCCAACACTAAATGCCTTGCTATATATGAGGGTGACCTTACTTCACGACTAGAGCCTGGCGAGAGCTACTTGGTCACAAATATGATCGACTTAAGGTCTAGAGGCAAGGTTACACTTACGACCTTGTCACCAGAACGTCGAGCAATGCTATTGATATAGGATACTCAGAGTCAATCACGTTTGCTACTGTTGCTAGGCAGCTGTCGCCTAATATGGCCACCTGCATATAAAGCAAGGCTTTGCGTGCTGTCATCCTGGTCGCGAGTATGGTTGTACCCTAAGATTTAACTTTAAACGAAGTGACCGCCCGAATAAACCGAGCTTTCCTTTAAAAGTGTGGTCTAATCAAGAACTGGTTTCAATAATCAGTTTTGTGTCAAGAATGCACAGATATAGGCGGCGCTAACCTTTAACACTGTATTAAATTATGGTGAGTACACCTTATGTTGGGTCGCAAGAGTACGGGAGGTGGGATGAGTGGAGAACATAAGGGTGGGGGAGGAGATAGAATGAGGTGGACCTGGGTAAGTATACCCTCACATAAAAGTGGGAGGTAGGAAAGAGGAAGAGAGGATCAGCAAGGTGGGGTGAAAAAAAACCCACTGACGCCCGCACAAGCTGACCGGCGGATCCGGAGGGTAAAGAAGGGTGTGGGGGAAAAAGGGGTGACTTCAAAGTTGACCCCGGAGTTTGTTAATCCCCAAGGAAGGAAGAACCGTCATCTACCCTCCTACCTCGACCCCATCACACACACATACACAGACGAGCCTTCCCGCGGGAAGATAAACGACCGAGCAAGGATTATTGGCATTGCATTTAGATTTAGTCCACCTGTAACCCTGCCAGCGAACTAGTCAGAGGGACGAGGGAGGGTGTGTAGAGGGGGGGGGGGNGGGGGGAAGCCCGCGTTACACAGCTCTCGAGGGTCAAGGGGTCCCACACACATCAGCTGGATATTTTAACGTGGGAGAGTAGCTAAGCTTTCAGAATACTGCGCCATATGTGACAGTGATAGAGAAAAATATTCATAAATCATGCAAATATAAAAATAAATAAACTAGACAGTAGTGTTTTCACACCAACCATGATTAAAAAAAAAGTAATTTAAAATACTACAATCTGTATTTTTAAAAAAATTATGAAGCTTACTTAAATAAAAATAATTTTGAACAATGTTTTATCAAGAGATTCATAAACAAATAGGCGTATTAATATATTTTATCTATAAAATTCATATTTATAATAACATAATTTCTATTGTATATACATAGAGTCCATTCACCATTGGAGTGATGGTAATTGAAAGCAACAAAAGATTTAAAAACGGTTAAGAGAAAAACACTATTAAAAACAAATTCTTTGCTGTGAAAGTTTTGACGGTCAAAAGTGAAAATATAATATGGTCTTAGAGATCATATGGTTTGACGAATGGATCCATGAGAATATATCGGGTAGCTTCTGCTAGCTGTCAGTTACCACCATTCCTATGGCGAATGGACTATATATGTGCGTATATATAAATAACCATATATATTCAGGGGTCACCACAAAACATGCATTAAAAAAAGTTGAGACCATTTTTATAAAAAATTGTAAAAAGTTACCTAATTCGCAAATAATTAATCAGCCAAAAGCATAAAAAAAACACAATCTTTCTTATACATGAATCAAGTTTTTTGCATATAAAAAACTATATCAATGATTTTTTTATAAATACTCTATCACATATGGTCGCATAGGACCTTTAATGAACAACTAGGATTTTATTACCAGTTGTAAAACCAAATAAAAGGGCGAACGATCCAAAATAAGGCTAAACTTTAGCAAATTTAAATTTTAGTATATATTTAACTATACTCATAAGCTCAATCATAAAATTAATCCTTTATCACTAAATAAGGAATAGTTAATAGAAAAATAGGTTGTCACCGCATTCGGGCAGTCGTCGCGTCCTAGAATGACGCACTCTTACAAAAAATACACCAGGTGTTTGGAATGACCATAAATAACTCATTTAACATACTAACAGTTTAGTGGAATCTCTTAGCTGTAGCTCGGAAACAAGGAAAAAAGGGGCACATGTTTATATGAACTTATTTCACTGTTTTTGTGTCTCCTTTTCAACCATGAAGTTAGTCTCCCATATTATGGTACACCCTATATATTCATTTTATTCGACACAACGATTACCTACTCCTATAATCGCACGGTCTGAGGTATCACTCTCGCAAGATGCTGGATAACCAATGACGGGGAGATCGGCTACTGAGGGTGTTTATTCCTAAAATGTTTCCCACTTACCTCCACGAAAATGCGAGTACATTTTCTTTAAAATATATCTTCATCATTCCTAAAATATTATTTTAGTTAATATTTATACGCATAGCGCAAACAGATAGTAAGACGAGGCTAGAAGACAACATCAAAAGAAAACAAAAGAGTTATTGCCTTGATTTAAACTATAAAAGGTAAATATATTTTATGTGTTTAAGGGAGATGCATCTGCATTAGCGGAGAGAGAGTATGGTAAAAAACTATGATGATAAATTACCATCCCTAATGAACCCGGCCGAAATTTAAACTTTGAGCTCTCCATACAAGGAAATACGGTATATTGCAAGCCAGACACTTTAATGCGTAACTACTGATCCAGGTCACAAATTCGGTTAGTTGGAAACCGACGTGTTTATTAATATAAAATAAATATTTTAGAGGTTCTTGCTTGAAAGCTGTCTTTAAACTCTTGAAACCACCCTTAAATGGGCTTTAAATAGTTCAAACATACACTAACTGATCCTGCACCACGCGAAAGATCCATGTAGACCCCACCAGGATACAAACTAACTAAAGTCTCTCAAGAATAGGTTGGTCGTGGTCCAGAAAATATTATTTAAAAACATATTTAGACATTCAAGATAATTTACGAGTCAGGAAAATTTCTGCACAATCTCTCTAATTTTTGCTAGCCTACTCATGTTGGTGTTTGCGTGGTATAAGGCATCAACCTCGCAATATACTGGTTCGCCAATGACAGAGAGGTCAAGTGTGGGTGCAGTTATAGTATTAGTACCTTCCTCATCCCTACCTCTTAACTCGCTAATCTACGTAAATAGTGTATCTTATAAACGTAACATGATGAAAGAACCACCTATTTTATCTGTCCCTTTGGGATATTTTAACAGGCACTCTTTGAACAGGTCAATTCTATCAGAACACGACTTACAAACTAGCTTAATTTTAGAATAGATCCTGCCTTTGATCCAATCCTGTGGAGGGGAAAGCCCAAATCTCAACAATAATATTTTCTTCGGCCATGTCAGGAATCAAACCCAGAACTCTTAAATTAGTGATAGACGCGTTACCGACCTGTCAGACAACCAATGATCATATTTAACATTTTTCAGCTCCACTTTCAGTGAAGGATACTTTGCAAATCCCGTAAATCCCTGCGATACAAATAGAAGGCGACCCAACACGTATGTAAACAGTGGACAAAGATCATCTGATAGCTTGTTCCTGATGAATTGATGATCCAGGGGAGTATAGATAGGTCATGTTCCTCGCGCGGGTGGCTGAGAAATCTCCCCACTGTAACGTGCGCGAGTGTAATGCACGGGGACTCCTGGAGCAGTACTATTATTGCTGTAGACCCCAATACGGCCCCATTACAATCTGTTCCAACAGATTAGATAATCTGCATCAAGACTCCTCTGGCCTTGTATTCCAATGTAGATACACACTACAGCAGGCATGTCAAGCTCGTCTGATCAAAAGGACCTAATTATAATTATTAGCACCACGTCTTAATTCCTCGTTCGGGTTATACGCACTTACGCTAATGTGTAGAAGGGTGATTGTGAGATTAAATGAAGGACCTAAAGTTTAACGTGGGATCCGAACCACGGTGGAGGCCTGGTATTCCCCACATTCACGAGTTGTGATTAAAACACGTCTTGTCAGAGGTGAAGGGAGGATTTGGTAATCAAATAAATCTGTGCCGGGACCGAGGATTGAACCCCGGACTCCCAGCACAGAAGTCCAACACCTTACCCCTAGACAACCAGGTCACTTCAAGACCTAATTGAAAAATATAAACTACTAACAGGGAAGTATTCAAAAATTAATATTAGGGAAGTATTCAAAAATTAATATTAAGGGCTGACACTTTTTTCTTACTACCAAATTCCCTGTGTTTTAAAGGTTTTCCAGAAGCAGTTTTTACAGGCATCCTAGATTGAAGAAAAGAGTACTGACATTTTATTTTTCATATAACTGACTAGTGTGAGGTAATGGAACTTTTGTTTAAAACAGGACGAATTAAGGTTGATGGGGAAATAAATCTTGTGTCACGTCACAGCCCTTGTTTAAGGGGTAGTGAGGGATACACATTGGAATCATAGTTGTTCACTTTTTCAACCATCAGAAAGAAGACTTACTATTTTAAGCTTTCAGTTTAGTGTCAGTTTCAGTTAAATGTCAGTTTCCAACATTAAAATCATGGAACACTCAACTACATAGCTTAAAGCTCTTATACATATGCTATTTCATCTTAATCAATTCTCGTTGTTACAATTTATTGACCTTCACTAACTTTGCATGCTGTATAACATTGGCTAACGCATTGTGTTTTAAACATGATTTGATTTGGTGTGTTTTCTTTTTCTCTTTCATCAGACGTGGGGATGACACCGTCGTAGCATCGAAACATGTGGTGGTATATATAACGTTACACCATTTGCAGCAGTACCAAGTAACAGGGAATTGAGATAAGAAACAAATTCAATTTTTTATGTGTTCTTTCTTTTCTTAAACTTTATTACTTGTTCTGGCTAATATAAATTTAATAAGATACGAAATTTATGCATGATAATATAATCCTTTGTGATTTTTAAAAATAACATAATGTTTAAATGTAAATGACTCAAAATTCTACAATTTTTTTAGAATGTATTGAACTTTTTAGACGTTCGTTAAAATCTAAAGATTTCTTTATTATAATGTGTTATAGCTTGTAATTGTTATTATCAATCTCTTCAAATATTAATAAAATATTGTGCATTTATATTAATACTCTACATTACATATTTATGTCTTTCACTTTAAATTAAAGAACTAGTACAACCAAACTTCACTAAAAGTTGAGTTTTATTGTATAAATAATCTTACACGTCATTATTAAACATTCAAATATTGTTCATAAATGTCCCAAATCAACCATTATTTTAGGATTTTTACAATATTTTGCAAAAATCCCCGTGCTTTTCCGGTTTTCCTGGGACGTGGCAACCCTTCTTGAGTAAATGTAAATCCAAATTAGTACCTTTTTATAACAAATATAAAATAGTATGACTCCCTTTTCCCATGCAGTTTTGAAGTGACGGTCAAGCGTGCTTTAAAAATGTAATCATCTGCGAAAGGTTTTGAATGCGATTAAATATGACAAGGTATAACATTTCCAAATGGTGTATTTCTAAAAGTTTGGTTTAAATAAATCCAGACATGGTTGTTGGTTTGTCATAAAATCCGCGGGCAAACCATTAAAATGGGTTTGGGCCGCAAAGTTGAAACGCCTGCACTACAGCATTAAAACTGGTGGCAGGAAATTTCCCTTTGCAAGAACCAAGATGAGTAGGTCAGTAGTGTGAGTATAAATGTAGTCGCGTTGATTTGTTTGCTAAAGTTTGTTTCATGCACTTGCCGTAATCTGTTCAAGTGTTGCAGCAATTTACACGCTACTAGAAATGAGTGTTGGCCCATAATGCTTTGCAACACAAACATAAAACCAGCTTGTGTTCAATAAATTAAATTTTTTAACGGACAAACAGATCCTTGTCATGATGGATGTTGTCAAACTATTGTGTTGTGCAGTGATTATAATCAATTTCAAATCAGTTCCTAGTGGTAGACGCAGATGTCTGGTTGTATCTCGCTTTGTAGGCGCATCCGCGTATTGAGTTGGTGTGTTTAAGCGCATGCGCATTGATTGAGTTGATTGGTTCTTACATAGGCCTATAGATTTTATGTAGAAGCATCACCAAACCTGAGATTGTTTCTACTAGTCAAAGATTAGTGTATTATTAGTATTATTTTACCGTTAATGATAGCATCTATCAAAAATTACAGCTTAAGAAAACCGCACAAACATGACATAAAGTAGAAATCTGGTAAGAATAAACTTCTAGAAAATAAAAAAAATACAAGTAGGTATAGTATGAACACGGTAGAGAGAACGGTATTAAACAGTTACAAAAATTATTAAAAAACAATATATATATATACGGCCGGGATATTGGTCCCATGAACAAGTTCATATCAAGAATCACATAAAAACGCAATTTTCTTAATTTTTCATTTGACAACAGTGATATTGGGATCAGTGAAATAGTCCCTTTATTTGATTGTATTTTGTTGAGCATGGTGAAATGGTTTCAATGAGTTAAATTTCACTGTAGTCTTGGGGTAAAGTGTTCGCCTCAGGATTCCATGTTCATGGTGTTAAAACCAGCCAGGGTCATCGGGTATTTACTGAGCGATAGAAATGCATTGCGCAGCTTCCTTCGGAGGGGAAGTAAAACCGTTGGTCCCATGACTATTATGGCATGTGAAAGACCCCTTGAAGGTATGTTAAAATACATTTCCTGGCTAAATTGAAAGGCCCTTTCGCTCTCGCCCAGAGAAATTCTCGTGTGCTGATATAATCAGTCGGTTCAGAAAGTTCACGTTGAATGCCTCAAATAAATAAATCCATTTAATTGTTTTTTAATGAAGACTCTGGGGGATCGCCCTAGGTTGCGACGCCTGGTTCGAGTTGTGGTTTATACCGTCTCCTAAACGGCTACCGAAACTCCGCAAACAAAGGTTTATAAATTCACTTTTTCTTTCAACTAAAATTAACAGGGCATGGGCGAGTGGGAAGTTAAAACAATATATAATTAATTATTGAGAGCAGCATGAGAGCTTCAGTGGAATTTAAAATCAAGGATTATTTCTTTCTTCAGAATAACATATTTACCAACAATTTCCACAGAAGTATTGATTTAATTTTGTTTCATAAATAAAACATTTCCAAAATATCACGCTACTTTTTTACTCCTTCCTCTCCCTTAAGTCACATATTTATGTTTTATAAAAACCGTAAAAAATGTTCTCTCTCCTTCTTTCACAACACTGCTGCATAAGTTGAGCTTGCAATAAGTTTCCCTCTCTCTCTGACCCCCTTCATCACCCATCCCTCCTTCTTCAGACGGTCAGCGCCTCTAGCCCTCCTTAAGCCCCTTCGGGACATCGGCCACTACTCCCAGCACAGTAATTGATACATCGGACCCAGAGGACGTTTTAAAGGGGGAGAGGGAGGTTCTGTGAGTCAGACGAGGAAGGGGAGGAAGAGAAAGGGGAGAAAATCCTACCCACCCCGACCACATCCATATCAATTGCAGGGCTGGGAGTCCTCTGTGCGACGCTAAGGCACATAATAAACGGTACCTTCGAGGGTAACACTGCATTATATTATATACAATAACACAACACCCAGCGGCGCACGGATAAATCTAGCAGGTCCCCTCCCCTCCCCCCCACCTCTTACTTCGTGTGGCGGTACATCCATTGTGTGTGTGGTGTGTTAGAAGGACGAACATTTGCTTCTTCAAGGGACACAAGTTATTGTTGTTTATGGTATCACATCTTACTACCCTTCCAGGCGTACTTTTAACTACCCTCAATAGGGTAGGGATGAGGAAGGTAAAATTTTAGAGAAAATTTAACAGAATTTGCTTGGAGAGAAAATGAAAAACCAGTTAAGGAAAACCATCCACCGCGTTATAGCCGACCAGAGTTTGAACCTCGACCTGCTCGTCACGGGCAAACCGGACCAAACGAGCTTGACATTTGACACCTGAGATATGTCAATGGCGCAGCGTGCGTGTGGCGTAGGTGTGGCACGTATATGGTAGAATATATAGCACAGAACCAATCGATGTGGTGTCTTTGCCATCAATAAACCAGACGTCACGTGCCTACGAACATGATGGTTCCAGTCATCAGAAGATGTAAACTACTGAAGTAGCAGACGTGGGGCGGTCGCCATGAGGTTGCCACGAGACTCTCAGTATACTGAATTGTCAGTGATCGGGAGATCACAGGCAGAATCTCAACAAGGTAGTTTCCAACACTCTCTCCAAGCTGATTTGGATGAATTTATCCCAAATTTATCAATCTTATTCCTTATAATGTCTCATTAATAATAATAATAATAATAATAATAATCTCACCTGCATCGGTGGCCGCGTGGTATAAGGCGTCACTGTCACAATAGACTGGTTGCCGATGACGAGCAGATCAGGGTTAGATCCCTGTCATGTGTATTGACAGTGGTTTTTCCTAAATGGTTTTCCACTCTCCCAACACGAAATTTCGGATACACGTCCTCTAAATTCAACCTTCCTCATCCCCGACCCATGAGAGTAATATGTATATTGGCGTATAACCTGAACGAGTAGTAAGACACGACGCTAATAATAATCTCATACTCATACTCATATAAATATTTTGACAAGCACTCGTTTATTTACGTTTAGATAACCTAAACGCGTATAGTTGTTTTCAACATCTTCCTCCCATACCTCGCATCAAGGTCAGCTATCGAGATCAAAAATGAAAAAGGCTCTTTCACTGACATAATATATCACTACATTATATTAAGCTTTTGAAGGTAGCCTATTAAAATTGCACCAAAAATTTGTATATTTTATTTTATTGACTTTATAGGTTAAAACTATACTTCTATTCGCAATCCTTGTGGTGAAAAGCCTATTTCTACTCTGTCATTTTATTTAAGAATTTCAATTATATTTGTATAAATATTGTTATTTGATAAACAAAATACATTTACCCAGGTCTGACTTACGGTGTTCCTTTTTCAAACATTGTTAATTTGATGCACCACGTGGAATTTTACCAACTGTCCAGCCTGGAAGGGGAAGAAGTGGGTGCTGTAATGTACCTTTCCGGGAATATTTGTTGGATGAAACTAAATTACCTGCGCATTGAATGAGTGAAATGAACAAGGAACAATAAGTGTAAGCACTGCCATGCTCACTTGACTTTCTAGTTGAAGGTTTACTCGTTAAAGCTTATCAACTTTCCATAGGTTTTGAGTTTTCAGTGTTTAATTTTTAAGCTAAACGTATAATTTTTCTCTTCACATCACAATAATAATTTTAAAACTACACCTCTCCCAGTTGATTATGTCTTATCGCCATCATTTTGTATAATTAATTTCCTAGCAAATTAAATTGATATAGGCTAGTTAGATTCTTGTAGGAAGGAACTTTTAGAAAATATAAATATAAACATACAATACATACCATACATACTATACATACATACATACACCATCCAGGGCTTGGATTCTAGTCCATGAATAAATAGGTGTGATCCTGGCATCACGTTTTCTACAGAAGCGAACTTAAGGAGATTTTTAGGCAATTGAGTGAAAGTTAGTGGGAAACTTTCATTTTGCTCCGGTTATTAAGCTTAATGTATGTAAGATAAGCCATTTATTTACCACCGCCCTTGGACCTGGCAAAGTCCCATAATTTCCAACTGAATATTAAAATCTTTACGGAGCTATATAGACTTATATAGATATATGGTAAAAAATAAAAAATAATATTAACAACGATCATGGTGTCATATCCACTATTTTACTTTTTTTTTTAGCACAAAGTCTTACTACCCGTTCGAATTATACGCCAATACTTTATTCTTGTTACGGGTCAAACATATCACTACTCATTTCAATAATGATAAGGAATGATGGAAAGTTTTGCGACTATCCCAATAATGGTAGTTAAAAGTAGACGAAAACGTTTCTTAGCAAAGTCCAGGAGAGGATGTAAGTATCACGAGTTAAGGACAGTGTTTTTTGCAGTTTTTGTAGAAAAACTTTTTTTCTAGCCCAAACTAAATAAAATATTCACTATGTAGAATCCTAGAGTTTAATTTTCTTCACAAGGTGTTATCAAAAATTCTTGAATATCTGTCATGGGTATAGCGGCATTAGATGAAAAACTTTTTAAATGAAGAGAAAAAGTTGTCATTATATTCAAGGACACCCTTGACAGATATTAAAAAACTTATGATATCACTATATGAAGATAGCTGCTTCGGTCCCTGCATGGTTAGCGGGCTACTCTCGCAATAGTATAGACTACCGATGACAGGCAGATCGGCGTTAAATATCGGTAGGGTGTACTGAGAGAGATTTTTCCAAAGTTGTTTTCCATTCTCAATCCACGCAAATGCTGATACACTTCCTCTGAATTCAACTTTCCTCGTCCATTATATATTAACGTAATTAGTTCATATGCGTACAACCCGAACGGATATCAAGACGCGGTGTTTAAAAAAATTAAACTCTATGTTTTAACTTGAGCAATATTTTGTTTATTTTGGCCAAAAAGTAAAAACACTCCCCTTAGCTCACATACCCTACATCCCCAACTCAAGTAGTTAGTATGGCTGCCCACATGTGTACGAGTTTCTGGTGGTGCTGACAAATATATTTACAGGTCCGTCCTTATATCAGTTTGTAAATATCTATACACTAAGGCTGGGTGTGCAGTATTGAACTGTTCTAGACTAAGTTAGTTTGTATTTAGAAAGTCAGATAACCCAATCAAAAACAGACGAAACCCCCCATTTAGTGTGAAATCATATGTTATAAGTAAGGATGAGATTATACCGCCACACAATCACCTGATAGCATGCCTGCGATGATGGATTGGACCTCACACATGCAACAAGAACCTTAATACCCACCAATTAAGTAATAACCAAATAAAGATTTAACCACTATTTGAGAAATAACCTTAGATAAAGGTTTTCCTCAATATGAATGGCTCATATGTTTTTTTTGTTTTTTTTTTCTAAACGCTCCTTCTACTCCGCTACTTTTTTTTACCCCCTGACGTCTCGTGTAACGGTCGACTAATTGCTATTTATGGTCGTCATTATACGCACGCGTGATTGAAGAACGGGTGCGGAAACGACTTTCCCAAGTCCGGCAGCTATGTGTACCCGATACAATCACTTACCTCCACCGGCACGCTCGGAAACCTTCGCGTCAATATGCTGGAGTTCACGGTTAGGCTACTCGGCCAATCATTGGGTCAGGGTTCTCGCGGTGGCAAAAGGGGATTTATTCCAAAGGTCAACAGGGTGTGGTTAGTTAGGCTTAAGTTAGGTATAAGAGTTTCTAATGGTTTCACACCCTCATACTCACTATCACGATCACCTCATCAGGACATGGAGAGAGCCTCCACGGGAAGGATGTATGATAAGTACATAGGGATGGGGTATGTCAGTACTGAATAATCTTTCTACAAACTGGGCTACGACTGATGCAACACAGATATATATATATATATAAACATACATATGTTTACCGAGTGAGCGGGTATGCCAACTACAAGTCTAGTCAAAAGATGTATCATTGGTTAAAATAAATATGGGCTTTCCCTTTATCACTAATGAATTAACGGCTGGTGTTTGAATGTTATGTCTAGTCTAGATTTAAGTCAGTTTGTAAGTCGTGTGCTAATACAACCAGTCGGTTCAGAGAGTGCACGTTAAATATCTCAAGTAAATGCAAATAAAAAAGGTGGTCTTAAGTTAAGTTAGTTTGTAAGTCGTGTGCTGATATAGATATGTGCTTAGAAGGTTAAATTTAAATAACCAAATAAATGCAAAGTTATTAATTACCAATCAATAGATGAAAACTCGCTACTATAAATTTATTCAGATTGTGGCTACCTCCATTAATTTGTAGTTACTTTTTGAAGTGTGTCACTGAGTTTTCTTTCTTCTTGTTAAGATGTATTTATTTGTATAATTAAGGAATTTCAGAACTTCCCTTTTAAACTTTGGTTACTAATTGAAATACACACAATTTAGTAAAAATTAAAATGACAAAAACCGCAAGACAAAGAGTATGTGTAAGAGTAAATATGTCATAATTTGACGTAAGCTTTAAAAGGATTAGTAAAACATTTCAATTAGTTTTTAAAGTAAAATTTAACTGTTTTATATAGGCCTAAATAAAAATAAATGTGCAAACGAAGGATGATTTGAGGGGTTTGGCCATTACTAAAAAATTTTGGGAAATGTATTTTAAGTTGAAAATATAAAATTATAATAAGGGCGTTTAGTTACCGCTATCAAGTTGTATATACAAGTCTATGTGTGTAGTAAATCTTTAAATTCTTTTCACCCCTGTGATTTACGTATATCCGCATATCTACACTATGGGCATAATGACGAGGAAGGTAGAATACAGAGAAAGTGAACCTACATGTGCGTGGTGGAAGGATGGGAAACCATGCAGGAAAAATACACGTTTTTGTACACTCAAACGGAATTTGAACCCCGATCTCTATGCCAGTGGCAAACCAAACCTTTGTCCACGTGCTCATGGCGCAGGTAGCTTTTGGTTGCATGATAGGTAAAATAGTATTACAATTTTATACACTCAGATTTTAAATGGTTACATAATTTACGAAAACAATTTTAATATACTGATCTGTTAAGTTATTTGATCTGACTCAATCAACTTTGATAACTAATGTCAATTTTGACCGATAAAAAACATGTTTTTAATTTTAAACGGTTTCTTCCTACTAGAATCCGTCCATAGGATTAGCGTCTTTATAAAGCCCTTTTATTTAAAAAAAAACCCCTACTATTAAAAGTTTAAATGAATTGCCTTGGTCTCGACAACGGAATCCCAAGCATTGATTGTTAATTGTTGTCCGCCGAAGTTTATTAAGTAGCTCCTCACAAACTTTACACAAATCTATAAACTGGTGGCCTGGAGGTCTCAAGTACTAAACTCGTTTTGCACCTTGTCACAGTTGATGAGGAGTTCAGGGTTAGAATCTCAGAGCTGTGCATTAGGGGACTTTCCCAGTAAGGTTAATACTTGTGGTTTTCTCATACTATCTCAACGCGAATGTAGATATGTTCGTCCTTGAAACTAACTTTATCAATCATACATTTTCTATTAAGCCCGTTTGGTATAAGCATAAAAATAAGTCCATTAAAAGCAAAGTGACGTGAAATAATATAGATTTTGGCCCGCAAATAAGTAAAAATTCGTTATTAAATTATTCTTTTTCCTTGTTTATCACAGAAAAGGTCCTTATAATTAGTCTTTAACCAGTTATATTCCACAATACACAGTTGTACTTGAACTCGATGGGATTAGAACACAGGCCATCTCAATATAACCAGAGGAGGTAGAACAGCATTCATGAATAATTTTAAAATTCCCTTGAGTACGGCAACAATTTGAAAGAGATTAAAATAACACAGGTCATCCTTAATCATTATTTTATAACTTGAAAGTTATGGTGCCGATAAAAAAGTGAAAGCTGAAATGTTTATGTTTTTTCGGGTATTAAAATCGGAGAGTCAAAATTTTGTTTCCTGACGACAGTTCTATGTTAATTCACCCCCTAAAAACGACCAAACAGGACGAGTGCGGCCCGCGATAAAACAGTTGCGAATCGTAAGGTTACCGAGAATTATGTCTATACATTAGGGTCACGCACACCGCCATAACCTGTTGTTTCCCCACGGCCCCAGTGCTATTAAAAACACGACGAGCGGCGGTCAGGGAAACTGAAGGCTTGCACGTCACACTTCCCCCACTCGCTCAAACTCCGTCGTCCCTCATTTACTAGTGGGAGTTTAGGAAACGAGAGAAAATACCAGTGTTTTTTTTTTTTGTATTTTGTATATTAAAACAATTTTGGCCAAAATATATAAAATATGTTTCCAGTAGAAGTAGAGAGTTTAATTTTCTTCATAAGGTGGTATCAACAGTTCTTGAATATCTGTCAAAGTTGTCCTGGAATTTAATGACAACTTTTTCTCTTAATTTAAAAAGTGAGTCATCTAATGCCGCTATGCTCATGACAGATATTCAACAACGGTTGATATCACTGTGTGAAGAACATTAAACTATCTGTTTCTACTGGAACAATCTGTTATTTATTTTGCTATAAGAACTGCAATAACACTGGCCTTTTCTCAGGACTCCTACACTCTCACCTTAACACGACAGGAGTCGGACGACTTAGTTCAGTCGGGAGTGCGCCCGTCTCACTCGACGGATAACGCCTAATTTAAGTAAGTAATACGACTCGAACCAGACCTCACACCGTGGTGAGGTTTTATGTTGTCTACTTTAGAAAATAATGGAATTAAGATTAGTGAAACCTTTTTCTCATGTTTTAAAGTATATAACAAAATTGAAAAATAATTATTTTAAATCAAAAAGCTACTAAACAGATCCTAATTTCGTTCTTGTAAAATGAATAATTCGGTAGTGAAATGGGTTCTTAAAACATTTATATAGTTTAAATCGACTATAGCAAGTATTAGTATTAATAGCGCAAAAAACAACTATATTAAATGTGACAAGTACAATATTTCGACTCTAGTTCTGTGTAAAAACAAAGCGTGCTTGCAAATCGTTCATGCATGTTATAGAGCAGTATCTTCCGAGTTATAAGAGCCCAAAATCACCTTCGTAATTACTACCTCTTCACTCACACAACAGCACTAAAGTAAAAGTAGTAAAATAAGTTAACCACTGTAAATAATAAACTTTACACCCTTGGGTTATCTAATCTTCAGTGGAATAAGAGAAATCTGCCTCTTAACATTAGTCACGGAACTGGCCGTAGACTGTGTACAGTCGGTTACAAGCAATTGTGTAGCCAACAATCTTTATTAAAAATGTATAAATGTCTAGAAATTTGTTTTCTTCCAACCCACTATTAGTTATGATTTGAAGGAAAACTCGAAGAAATATTAAATACACAAACAAATGATGTATAGTAAAAAGGTATACTGGATCGAGTAATTCACTTATGTGACTAACAATTATATTCAGCTAAAGTAAAGTTGGTAAAGAGTTTTTTAAGTAATTCGGATTTAGTACTCACCTAGTAATTATAATATAATGTTTCCGTTGCATCCATTCATATTTAAAAATACAATCTAGTAGGCCTATATAAATTATGTAATATTTAAAAGTTTGCTCTATTTATCTCTATATATGAATGATCGTATTACTGGCTGATTTGACTAGAGAGGTCTAATAGGAGCAGCGCTGCCAACTATTTTGGGTAATCAAAGACATCTTAGGGGGGCAATTAAAATGTATATAAATAAATATGTAGATATTTCACATTTATAGCCTATAATTTAATACATTATTTTGGATGTAATTTATTTAGTTAATTTTATATGTATAGCTTGAATTATATACCAACAACTTTGGGGGTAGGAAGATGAAGATGAACTAAACAAAGAAGGGTGAGTACCATTGGTATATACGACTCTGGTTCGATCCAAGGCTGTATCAACATTATTTTAGTATTTGTGGTAGTCATATTACAATTCATAGCAATAAAGTTGGGCCTATAATATTAAGCTGGTTGTTCTAGGTTAGGTTATCTTGCAAGTCTAGTGCTGATCTAATGGTAAGTTTAGAAAACGCAGTTAAAATTTCAAAATATCTTTAATCTGACATCAATCCCTATAACTAGAATAGATAAAAGGTCCAACATCTTTGAACTCGCTGTGGTGCCCACAAGGTCTAAAGCGTCAGCCTAGGAACAAATTGGACTATCTATGACGGGGAGATATGGTTTCGAATCCTGGTCGGGTTTGTTGAGGGTTGTTTTTCCAAAATAGTTCTCAACTCTCCTTCCACTCATGTGCAGATACACTTTCTTTAAAATTCAACTTTCCTCGTCCTTAACCCATTAGCGTAGTTATTATAAAGACAAATAACCCAACCGGATAGTAAGACGCAGTGCTAAAATAAAAAATAAAGAAAATAGATCGGTTGGTGGTGCGTCATCCTCACGAGCTGCGGAAATAATATTCGATTTCCGGAAGGGCTGCCAGCTGAAAATGTATACGTTTGTAAGTAAGTATTCATCTTGATTTCCTCTCACAAAGTGGTTATATAGTGGAGTGAGGTCTGGTTGTTGTGTTTGTTCTAGAGTCACGTTAAGGCGAGTACAGAAGCCCCATGACTTCTTTGGTGCTGACTGACAGCTCACAGCTGACTGACAGCTCACAGCTGACTTCTAACAGTCAACATTTAGGTATATACCTAAATTTTGACTGTCAGAAGTGACAATTTAGGTATATACCTAAATTTTGACTGTCAGAAGTGACAGCTGCTAAACACATGTTTTTACAGATCATTTGGTTCGGCGTAGGTGTACATAATTTGGTCTGGTAACGTTTCAAAGATGTCAGTCAGCACCAAAGAAGCCATGGGGCTACTGTAGCTAATAAAACAACGGAGTTAAGACCAAACCAAAATGGTGTTTCTTTGTTCTGTGCTGGCGAGAACCCACATGGCAGTGGTTGCTGTCAGGCGAAATCTCCAGCGACATCGCTGACAGGACCGGACTTCCATCAACCGAGTTCGGTCCCTCTGTCCTGATCACGATCACGCCGCAGGTGACCAAGTAATCCACCATGTCATGTGGTGAATCACGTCATGTTTCATAGGTTTATTTAAACCCGTGGTATTTTTGTCAACAGAAAGGGGACACGGGGGTAAGATTTATAAATAGAAGCAGAAATATTACCAATATGATAAATGGTATAGTACCATTTTTAATGTAATGCGTCTTACTGTTCATCCGAGATATTCACAGTTTGTAATGATTTAAAAACATAGGAAGATAAGGATTAATTTAAAGGAAATGCACCCGCATGTCTATAGAGAATAGAAACCACACCCGAAGAAACCCATCTCCCCATCTCCATCAAAGGAGACATGATGTAATGCGAGTCTATCGACTGGGACTATTTCTCCACAAGTATTTTTTAAAACTTAAAATACTTGTGGAGAAATAAAACATTATGTCCAAGCTAGGAATAACTGTAAACTAACAAGGTTGAAGCCACTATATTTTAAAGATAGCACAATATGGCCCTAGTTACTCTGAAATTTATTTAACAAGGCGAGCGTGTCAATACTCTTAATTCTTACTTACTTACTCCATGGCATTAGGAGCTCGAAATTTAATTGCCGCACTTACAAAAGTACGCCACATATCCCTATCTTGAGCTAATTATATCTACTTGTAATACTATAAAAACATTTAAAGGCCCTAAAAACAAAGTAAAGCTGACAAAAATAGATGTTTTCAAATTAAATATATATTAAGGACTTGATTCAAATCACTTCAAGTTGGTAATCAAATATGTAGAGTCTAGTTTTCATAGGAAGGACCATTTAGAAAATACCAACTTTTGTTGTTGTTTCGATCAACAATGATAAAATGTTGCTTTATTGTTAGGGTTTATTGTCCATAGTTATCAAAAGTAACGACTGCAGATCCCAGGACTTGAAGTATGGCTACGTTAAAGTGTATCTGATCACTTCTGACATAGCATACTCAGTTTACGTTAAAACACATTGTTTGCTTAAGATTTAAGTTAAAAGAAAAATCTAACAACTTTTTGGATCAATTATCGAAAATAAACTCTCTTTGCTATTTACTGTACACACTTTTTTTTAATAGCTATTAGAGAGTTAAGTCCCTTCGTATTAAGATTGAGCTTTTTATTTACGATGGTCAGTCATGTATCAGGGATGTTTGAAAGTTTATTCTCCATTTTGATCAATTACAGTTATTATGTGTGATGGAAGATTATGCATTGGAGAGTACTTATTGAATGTATTATGTATATACTATATTGTCCATAAAACATATTGAAAAAGAAATAGAGGTTTGAAAAATAAGTATATGTACGATATAACTAAATGTTGATTTTCACAGAAACCCCGTTATTTTAATACTGGTAACTTTGTTGCCACAACGGTGGGAGTAAAATATTACAATTATATTAAGATTAATAATCCTTTTAGTTAATCATGTAAAGATAAATTATACAGTAATCCATAAGGAAGTCATATTGAAAGCTTTTGATATCAACTTATTTATATATTAATATACATATTAATATATAAACATATATACATATTTATAGAATGCCAAATATTAGTGACTTCGAATCAATGTTAGTCGAACGTGGGCTTCCTATAAAAATAAATCAGAGTTTAGTTTGCTTTTTAGGAAATAATTTATCGATAGCATTTTTTTAAGTTAGTCATATGCAAATGTGTATAGGGTGTCTTGGACCAAGACAGTGGTTACCAAGTTTTCATATATAGTGGATCCCCTCAAGCCAAAGATAATTCACCGCTGCCGCACTAATCTCCCCGCCATACGAGGAGACATTAAAAGCCTGCACACTTATTTCTATTACTCTATGTAACTCATTTCATTTTAATAAAAGAAAATATACGTTTAGTCTGGCAATAATTGAGGAAAAAACCAAGATGTTTAAGCAAATTCTAAATAGAGAATACTTTTATATGATGTGAAAATAAAAATAAAAATAAACCTTATACATTTGTTTCCCGGACCTCCACGGGACTCTTCGCGTAACCCAGGTAGGTAAACTTTGGTCTAAGGCGTCACTTCACTCTCTCAATAGGCTGGACTGCCTATTATTGTGAAATCAGGGTATACATCCAGCATGGATGAAATTATTATTTTTAAAATTGTTTTCTACTCTCCCACCACACAAATGCATGTATACTTCTTCTAAATTCAACCTTCCTCATCCCTAAGACATAAGAGTAATTAGTTAACACGCGTAAAGCTCGAAAGAATAGTAGGGCGTGGTAATAAAAAAAAAGTGTATATAATGACGTCCAGCGAAAAAATAAAAATAAATAAATGAAATATAGTTGGATTGAATGATGTACCCAGAGATGGCTGTGTTCGCAACCAAAGCTAATTTCCGCCTTCAAATTCGTTAAAAGATAAACAAACCAATTAATTTTAAATTAATTAGATGAATTAGAGGATAGGTGCATGTGTATAATATTATGCTCTCAGACAAAATAAATAAACCCAGCACGCCGATGATAAACAACGATAACATAAATATCACTCGGCCTGTACTGCTGTGTTACATCACGAAACGTACACAATCATTATTATTTACATACAAAATAAACACAATAAAATACACGAACCAGTATACGATACAAGTTTAATCGAGTTTTTGTTGTGTCTATTAATAAATAATGTGTTTTATAAAAGTTTTTGTTTTCCTCGTGATTTGAAATGTAAGTATTGATACACGGTAAGTATTTACGTGAGATTCTTATCGTAACGACTGGAGAACATGCTAAAACTGCTTTATGTGGTAGAAGTACACGAACCTCGTTACTGGAATGTTCCGTAAGAACAGTTCATTTTGGATATATAATCACGCATTACTAGGTTTGGATGTTGCCGCTCACTCATTCAATATTTTATGGCGAAAGTACACTCAGTTTACCCTGAAAGGTATCAAGCTTAACTTAACGTTTCTACTATGGCGTAGCTTATATGAGTGCAGTCCCCCAAGGAACGCCGCGCTGGTGCTATGGATTCTTTGAGGTTGGGCTTGAGACGTAGTCTCTATTCTCTTCTCCCGTGGCTCGGATGCTCTCCCGATGGGAGAGTGTAGGAAAGATAGACTTGCTTGTCTCAGATACACTCGCCCAAAATCTCTATAAAGTACCTCCATGTTGGCGGCCCCTGGACAACATCCTTCCTTGCTCGGTTGGGCAGTGGCCCCGACCGTCTAGTCAGGGGAGTTGGGCGGCTTAATCCTTGTAGAGTCATCTGTGTTGGAGAGGGCCCCCAATCGCCATACACACCAAGCGGTTGGTAGTGCGCACCCCGTTTCGGCAGAGGATGGATGGTCAGAACACCTCCATGATGTCCTCCCCTGGACAACTAAGGGTCAACGCTTTGGGACATCCGAGGCTGTTTTTGACCTCCTTCGTGACGCTTGTGTCACTATGGAAGGGCCAACTCTTCCCGCCAAGGGCCAAGGAAAGACGGGAGGTTTTTCACGAGCTACCGAGTGATGACGGTATCGTAGACTATTCGGGGTTGTTGGACTCACTGCGAATGCTTGCACATGTGGCTCCGCAAAGAGGGTACGGCCACACGCGAGGTTGGAGAAGCCCACTATCGCGATGTTTGTTCCCTCCGTGGTCACCAGGAATTATGTCATTCTGTTCTGTTGGGTGAGCTTGGTGCGGAAAGTATCTGACTCTTACACGCTGAGATAGATAGCCTCTTGTGGGATAGATACGGCATCACAATCCGGTTGAAGATAATCCTTAATGTAATACGCTAAGGAGAGAATGCTACACTCCATTTACCCTAAAAAGTAGCACTCATGCTTTGATATGCTGTATTAAAATATGGCGCTATCATATAAGCTCCACCATAGTGGAACCACTCGAGGTAAGCTTGCCGTAAAAGGGCAAACCCCTATTCTAACGTTACCGTAACACGGCTTGACCAAACAATGTATGTTTACTTAGAATACCAGCGTGGTTTTCTAGCGTTTGTTTCTTTCTGCAATTACGATCACGTGACATGTTAATATAATTGATAAAAGTTGTTTATTGAATAACATTTTTTGGCTAGATAAATAATAATAATAATAATAATAATAATAGTGTTGAATCCGATGCCAAAATACTTACATAGAGTAGGATTCTGGTACAAAATAAGGCCTTCCGTTGCACCCAACTACCGGATAAATATTGCTATTGGGAGGTTAAAGTTATCCACCCGATAAATGTTATCAGCCACTGTAATGTTTTACGCGTCTTATGAACTGAATTTATCTGCCAGATGGTATTCAGAACACGCAAGGTTGGTACTGTTTTTACTGGCGCGTGTACGCATATAAGCCCCGCTACAACCTAGCGAGTGGTGAGAACGTTCAACATTTGTTAAATAATGGCGGATAAACGAGTGCAAGGAAACAGATGGCACCACGTGGGTGTAGAAGCTAAGTTGTCTTGCAAGAACTAATTTCGGTGTCTGCCAAAATGTGGTCAATAGTTAGGTACAACGTTTACAACATTTCATTTATTGTACTCACATTTTTATGTTCTTATATAAATATAACATTACAAATAGCTTGTAATTTTATATAAAAGTGTGAATTAAATGTTCTAACTTTATATAGTTAAGAACCTGGGCCTGTGCTTACTAAACAGGCGAACAAAGATTTTAACCTTAAAACAGATTCTGATAGGCGAAACCTCATTAAAAACAACGCGTCACTGTGGCAACAACCATTTTAACTTTCAGATAAAAGTTATCGGGTACTTAAACCTCCCGATACAAATGTGATAGATAAATACATTTTATCTGGCAGATAAATGCTATCTGGCAGTCATAAGAGGCACTTATAACGCATCCATCAGATAGAAATATTTATCTATCAGATTAATATTTATCCATGAGTCATAAGACCGTCCCTTAGTTACTACATAATAGGATATAGATACATTACAGAAATAATATACATGATTAACAAAGTGAGTTTTTTAATTAAGAAACAAGAAAAAAGGCACAAAGAAATATAAGTTGTAAAGATTAAAACCATCCAATGATTATGATTAGAAAATTATAATCGAGTATGAATAGTCAAATTGATGAATATTGATGTGAAGCACCTCTATAACTGGTGATAAATACCTGGGAGCACCCTACAACCTGCACACTCAGGACATTGGTGTAAACACTGGTACTCGTAACTCGTTTAAATAGGACCGCAGCTAATGCTTCCAATAGGGCAATAGAAAATGACACTAAGTTATAGTAACTTAGAAACAGTATCGACAAAGATAACCTATTTATTCTTTATGCCAGTCTGGCTTACTTCAACATTTAATAACATTCAATACTTAGATAACCTCATAATCTTAGTCCTAAGGATCTACAAGGTTAGAAATTAGCATTAGCTAGCTACCAAGAGCTAGAAATTACAGTTAAATTTGTTCCTTGAAGAGAAACCAATCCTTTAAATCTAATTAGTGGCTAATTACCAGGCATCTAGAAGCAATTACTACTATGGCCAGACCTTTCCTAAATAGTACTGCCAGCGAAATCAATAGTATAAACTTTTAAGTTAGCCTGCAACGCGGATAATAACATTACTCATTAACGAGATCAACTTGATCACTTCTATAGGCACCTCAAGCGGGTCGTACATAATAAACATAACCCTGCGAGCCACTCCTCAGAACGAGTAGCCCGTCCACAGGTTGCGTACCTCAATCAGTACAGACTTAGACACCTACATGGCAGGTGTGAAACAGGGGACCCAGTTAGGTCGTAAAATGAAACAAAAGATAACCTGGCAACTTCCATTAGTTTATCCTACGCTATTCTATAGCCTATTATGGTCAAACAGTCTAAGACGTCTGTTCATGACCCCAATATTTGCAGTCTAGTCTAATATACGTAGAAGGATAGAGCGTATTGCGCTATATAATAAACTATGCCTGATGGGCATAGGCAAATGTCAGAACAACTGACATAAAAATTCTATGTCCTACGGACATAGTATAAATGATCAACTAAATAAACTATGCTATAAGGGTAAAAGGAAACACACAAGTCTTAACTACAGTGAACAAAGTCATATGGACATTTACATAGGATCAACTATGCTATAAGGGCAGAGGAAAACCTTTTAGAGTTACCTACAAAAAACATAGTCTTGAGGACGATTTACATGAAATACTCTATAGCTCCATTAATAGAGAAAAGAAACACGCCTTAAGGGCACAATGGCAATACAATATCAATAATGTCTCTCGATACTCATGATAAACTCCATAGATCAATATGTGGCGAGGAGGTGAGACGGACGCCACAATCATCGTTGTCTTCTCTACAAAGGGCCAGTTTCATAGTCAAATTTAGTACGCCTCAAGTGCGGCGCTACACTAAGTACAAGACGACACCTACCTAAACCAGAATGGAATGGGCCAGTTTCCTATGCGAGAACGGCCCATTCAATTCGAGTTTAGGTAGGTGTCGTCATGAACTTAGTGTAGCGCCGAACTTGAGGCGTACTAAATTTGACTATGAAACTGGCCCGTAGACTAGGGTCTTTATGAGTGGTGATCACAATATAAGTAACGTGAACCAAGGTCCGGCTCGTATACATACCAATGGGTCTGGGTGAATTGGCCGTGATTATTCCGAGTACAATAAGAGAGGAGGAGGAGG
>CABFOW010000622.1:118176-157624 GCA_902141385.1 Timema californicum
GGGGGGGGGGGGGGGATGGTGCCATATAGCTCCATTGGACTCTGCGCGCTTGCTGTCCAGCTGGCCTCGCCTCAAACAAACGATTCCTCGCTCATTTCTTCTTCCACCGGCCCGCGAATTAGAAGTAAGCTTGTGTTGTTTTCCACGGCCGATGTACTTCGTTCGCTGGGGCAATTGGGGTGTCGTCGAGCCGATATTGCGATAAGTCTATCTCTGCCACATATGATAGGAACATATTAGAACTAGTTATGATAGATTTACACCAATATGAGGGTTTGTTCGATTGTACGAGTCAAACTGTTTGATAGTCATGTTTGACCTGCTACACCGTGACGAGATTCCTACCAAAATCAGGGTATATAATTATATCACTGCTCTCAAAAAAGACAGTTTCAGATCAGATGGCTCGGTTTGTTTTTGTTTTTTTCATTATAAAGTGTTTTAGTAGTGAAAACTTTCGATCTAAAGATTATGCTGAACCTTGATGTATTTTTGCGTGCCCTCTTAACCAAAAGGATGGGTTTTTCAATTGTGTTTGTCCTCATCATTCTATCCAAATTTCCCTGGGACTATATACGAAATCGTTAGATATGTTTTGTTCAAACTTGATATGTGTATGTTATATATCCATTCTTAGGGCATTTTTATTCTGATTAAATTATGGGTAGTTTTCTGATGAGTGATGACATATTTTTGAAAATCAGACATTTTTAGAAATTAGCTTTAATGATTTTGTTTAAATTGAATATCTGGCACATAAAAGCGTATACTTGTTTTTGGGGCTAAAACTAATATTTGAATAAATTTTAAGAATTAGAAAATTTTCAAAAATGGATCTTACGATTTTGTCTAAAATGGGTATCTGGGAAATATTTTAAGTGCCAGATAATAATTTTTGTTTGTTTTCTGTAAAAAACAAATCATTTGAATATAGCTATATTTGAAAAGGTTGTCACAAACAAGAATTGACTATATGTTAAATTATACATAATTGCGTCGTACCATTTATTTTATTATTAAGTTCAACACAAAGTTTATTGATGGTTTGGTCTAACGACAAATTATTTAGAGGAGGTGAACCCCAATTATTGAGGAGAGAGTGACAAAAATTACTTGGAACCCCGTCCCCCCTTCCAAAAAAACCCAATACCTTGGCAGAGTTTTGAGCTACCCATTAATGGAAAGCTAATCTATTGGAAGTCTATTCAAGTCCAGCCGGGGTCAACTGATTTTATTTGAGCGATACACATATGTAGCACAATTTACATCGGAGGGGAAGTACGGATGTTGGTCCTATGTCGATTGTTGCACGTAAAATAACCCTGTAAAGGATTTAAAAATACCTTTACCGGCGAAATTGGCAGGCCCTTTCACTCTCACTCATTGACATTCTCGTGTGTTTATATAATCATTTGCTTCAGAAAATTTACGTTAAATACCTCAAATAAATAACTATTAAATGCCCTCTGAAACGTGTATAACCAGGCGCTATTTTGATGAGTTTTCTTACCCTGGTTAAATCATTTCAATGTCCTTTTCCCCCAAAAGAGTTGAAACATTCTATACAATGCATAAGCCCGCGCCCAATTTTATTCAAATCAGTTTATAGTGTTTTTTTTTGCATAAAATCCTGTATTGGGTCTGTGAGGTTTGTAATCAAATAAAGTAATAATGTGGTTCGTAATATTTTAGTAAAACAATGTTTCATGTTAACAATGTGTATTTTTTTACTGTGTTTTAAAAAGTTAGTATAAGGTTTTCATTGATCTACATACTAAATAATAGAGAGCCGTATTATTACCAACTTTCAAGCTACACACAACTTTATTTATTATCAATCACAAGGCATATAATAAAAAGTGGTACAAAGTTGCATACTCTTTCCTTTCCTCAAGAAACCTGAATAGGTTGACGTGGACGAAAAAGTCACGCTTGTTTTGTCTTGTTTTTCAGTGACGAGGTCACTCACGACGTTAAATTGTCTGGTTTGTCAGTGACGAGGTAACTCACTACGTCAAATGGACCAAGGCGTCACTCGCAATATACTAAACCACAGAAGACGGGGAGATCATGGTTCGATCTCGATTGGATATATTGGGGGTAGTTTTTCCAAAATGATTTCCTACGCTATCTACGCAAAAATGCGGGTACACTTAATCTAAATTTAACCTTCATCATATTTAACTCATTATGGTAATTAGTAAAAGGTGAATAGACCAAACGGTTAGTAAAACGTGGCGTAAAAAAAATTAAATGTGAAAGGTCCAAGTCCTTAGTACCATAACGGAAATCGAACAAGGGACTTTCAGCTAAGTAGGCATACACGCTACTAACAAAGCTAAGAAGTTGGAACTAGAGGTCGTTTGGTTTAAGCATATCGCACGTGGGATACATCTTTTAAGCGTCTGGTTTAGTTGAATTGGGGTAGAGAAAGTCAAGCTTCTATATTACGCCCTCCCCTTTCTTTCACACATGTTTGCGTGTGGTGGCGGTCGTGTGAGCTAGCGTGAGCGATGGCGAGGGTTAACTTATCAGGAAGTTACTCGTAAGAGAAGGGGAGGAGGTTCGAACATGCCACTAGCGATGGGGTTGTTAAGAGAGGGCAAAAGGGAGGTGGGGGCCGGCCAGATTTAGAAGCATCGAGTACTGCATTCGCTGGATTACACTTGACTAACGACCGAAACAACGTCCAGGGTTTTAGTGAAGGGAAGACATACATGTCTGCCCCTGTGTTAAGACAAGCTAGGCCACACGAAACAACGCTACTACTTACTGGTAGTAAATATATCACCATGACACCCTCTACAGGTGTGTTTTAATTAGTTCCCTTAACACATGAGCTATTAACGGATTAATCTGAGGAGTAGGGGTTAGGGCACAAGAGGGGTAGAGCTGGAATAGATTAAATGCATCTAAATTAGTACGGAGAACGTGTGGAAAACTACAGAAATAAAACCATCCCTAGAGAGCCCAACCTAGATTCGAATCCCATCCTCTTAATCAAAGGTAACTAAACGCAATGGGTCAAACGTCTGACACAACTCAACCAGTGGTGTTCTACGGGTATTGGTTAAGAATAAAACACGATTTATGTAGCGTGGATGTGGAGTTAAAGTGGAATGAATGAACTCTAAGCATAAAACTTTGTAATAAAAAAACTAAGTTAATTTGATTATAGTTAAATTATTGTTTGTTGAGCGATGGTAACAATAGTAGGCCTACATATTTTTGTTGGAAAATATATGGAGCATAAAATATCATTGTTGTCACAAATTATGATTGCTTGGACATTTAATTAGTATTTTCTAAACATTATTTCATCAGCACTTAATTAATCTGGGACAATAACGGTCGACCATAACGGGAATAATTTATAGAGAACGATATCTTACGCTAGCCTAGGCACATTTACACCGCAATTCTTTAGAGCTAAAATCTAGTTTGATATATTTGTAGGTTTATTAAAACGTAATGACATGCTTTATAAAACAGTAAAAAAAAATATTCTGAGTTATTTTACATTATTCAAATCATCCCAAGATTTACATATGATTATCATAAATATTTGCATGAAATGTTGTAAATTACCCCACAAAAAACTTTAGATAAGTAAATACTTAGGTCTACTATTAGTTAATGTAAAAGTCATGATATATTTGAGAAAGTAATGCACTGTTTTTAAGAGGAGTTTATTTGGTTAGATTTGGAAAAAGTTTGGACAAATAACGCTTAGATTTGATTTAAGTTTAATTTAGAAAGTTAAAATAATGAGTTCGCTGGGTAAGTAGACATTTTGAAACATATCTGTACCAGTCAATCGACTAAAAATTTACTTAAAAAGAAAATCTAGCTTAACATTTGTTATTGCAGTATATTATTTTGTCCAAATACCTAAATGTGTTTAATCTAAGAGACAATATTAATAGTTACACTTCATACGGTGAAAAAAGTCTCACTACAATCAGCATGTCTGTTATTGAGTAGCCATATGAGTCTGTTTTGTATGCTGAGACTAGAACTATACATTTCAAAACACATGCCATACAAAGGGCGAGTCTACTTCATCTTGACTATACAAGCCTGCCAGAAACCTACTTCGGTTGTCGTATGCTCTTAGGCGTCAATCGTTCAATAGACTGAACTTTCTGTGACTGGGAGATCAGGGTTTGAATTCCGATCGAGTGTAGTGAGGATGGTTTTTACTAAATGGCCTTCCCATAATCTCTCCAAGTAAATGCTGGTACATTTCCTTTAAATTCTACCATCCAATCCCTATCCATTAGTATAAATATAAGGATAGCCTGAACGTGTAGTAAGACACGATGCTCATTTAATAATATATTATAAAGAATACTTATATAATATATAAATTCACACATAAACACAGACTCCTAGAAATAAAATTACAGCAAAACCAAAACTTAAGAAACTTTACAAAGTTAACCTATAATATATATATCGACAATGTGGCGGTGACCATCCCTACAAAGACAAAAGAGATAAAACGCAATCTATAATGAACTTAATTCTTCTTTTTATCAGCTAGCATCCCTTTTATTCTTTTTATCGGCATCGTTTTGTTGACCCGAGCCAGCAAAAGCTTTGCCTTGGAGACTTTGCGACCATTAAAAAAAAAACTTCCCCAACACCCCGAAACCAGTCACGTGATCCGCCGAGGCTATTGGCTTGTTGCACGCGACGCCGCCATGTTACTTTTACACTTCAGCCTCGGAGCTTCGATATAAGCTGCTAAGAAAACAGTGGCGTGTGAAGGCCGGGTTTCTCCACGGAGAATGAAGAGTTTCGGTAAACTTTGTAATTTTATTATTATTATTATTGCCTGTTTGGGTAACTAAGTCCTTTTTGAACAACTATTGACTTTTCTGACTCCATTAGAATCAGATTCATACAGGGTTACCACTACTTTTTATTTCAAATATAAAATTACCTGTGTTTTGCAGTTTTTTTAAAGGCGTTTACATTTTTCCTGACACTTTATAGAGTAGTTTTAAAGAACAGCATTTTAATTTTTAAAACTTTTTTTTCTCTGTAAAGTAATATAACTGGTGTTTTAAAACAAGAATATTTTTACTTTATGGGGAAGTTTATACAACTTAAGATTTGAGGGAGAAAAAAGTAGGGCGATGGGAAAATAGTACATAAGTTTAATACGCCTTCTTAATGTTTCAGTTCACTTTTTATTCCCATGCAAGAACCTACTATTTAAATCATGATGAAAAAATGTTCAAGTGAATATACAAATATTTTTGTGTGTTTGTGTGGAATTCCCTGTGTTGACCCATGCACTAAAAATTCCTGGGTTTTACCGGTCATCCTGGTTTTACAGGTGCGTGGCAGCCCTGTCACTCTCACACATTTTGAAAAAGAGTAAATTAATATTGTTTAGTGCGCGAAATATACCACAAAGTATCGAGCTACATTCATAAACCATTACAATGTGTTTTGTGTATAAATTAAGTGTGACAGTATAAAAATAAAAGGTTAACACCTGAATACAACTATTGTGAAGTAGGCTAGTATAAAATTAAGATCACATTCGAACGGATAATTTAATCCAACTTCATCCAATATTTAATTCAAATAGGAGTGTTTATGATTTTCAAAATTAAATTATTTCAATAGGATTTGAACCAAACTTAGTATACACAGTGATTTTTTACTCAAGGTTTTTCCTAACACATAATAAAAGTGTATAAAGAGTAGGTCAAAGAATTTTTTTTTGACAAAATTCAACTAAATTTAATAGATGTAAAGGTTTTTTTTTTAATATTACGGAAGGGATGAAAGTAGTTGTTACTATACACACGAAAATTTACACCTTTGATAGATGAAAGCGACTTAAATTAGCATATCTAAGGGGAAACGTTAAGAGGAGGATGCATTTTAAAATGTCCAAACATCAGGTTTTTATACCAATCTCAGACATACGCATATTTATTCTAGTACTGTAGGGATTTAGAGGGAACGTAGCCACATTTGCGTGGAAACAGGTGAGTGGTAAACTATTTAAGAAAATATATATCAGTACTTCCGATTGAGATTAGCCTCCCTCCCCCACTTCCGCTTAAATAACTCAACGAGACAAGACTGAAGCCTGTTTTCCGTGTGCCCGCCGACGCAGATTCTCAACTATTCTACTTGCTAAATGAAATATAGATAACTGATGAATAAAACATCTCCCAGTACAACACTTCGGGGCTCAAAACCCAGCCTTCCAAATCAGTGTCAATCTCACCGGCACGGATACCCAACTCTGCCTGTATTACGGGAATTAAAGATTCAAGTTGCTTACGTCAGTGTTCACGTACTACGTGAAGCACGTAGCGTAGAGGAAATTACCAGGTTATATCGTCAACTTGTTTTGATACCTCGGCCCTGAGAGAGGGATAATCTAATGCATGCACGATCCCGTCTCCAGGGCGACATGGGGTGTGTTATCAAGTTTTCAAGGCTTTCCTCCAGTTAATCGCTCATCTCCAATATAATCTAATTAAAAGCCTACCCCTCAAGCTTCGGGGTAGGTTATCTCTCTCTGCTCACTCCCTCTATGAGGGGTAAATTACGGGTAAAGGGTTGGAAGATGCGGTCCCATGAGAATACACGCACCCACCTCCGTTCCCTTAGTATTCCACAAGGATCTGGGTACTGATAGTTCGTCAGGAGACGTCCCTCGATAGGAATCACCGAGACGGACGAATAGACTGAAGGGAGGTCGATAGCAGGTTTAGAGGTTTTCAGTACGATCAAAGACTGTGAGCTTAAATTTTTGATTCATCATATATATTCATTTTGTTGAGTGAGAATTTATTAATTTTGTCTTGCTTTAATGCCATAAAGTTGTATTGATAGGTGTATATATTGTTCAGTAATTTATTTTCGAAATGTTGGAATATTTACTATAGCTTTATCTAACAAAGTTGGTGACGTGGCTTCAGTACTACTTAGATACTGTATTTTATTCTTGGTTGGATGTTTAGTTATAGACTAAATGATGAGGACTGATATAGTCATGTTTAAATAAAGTGGAAGTGAAATACTTTCGGTGCGAGAAAGGTTAGGAAAGAGCTATTTGGAGCTCACTCAAATTTTGTTTTGGGCGCTAAAAGTCCTTTCTTATATATGTTAAAAGCCTTAAACAATAATTATAATAATATGCTTATAATTACCTCTTACACTTATCTTAGCTAATAAGTGTTCACACAAAGATAGACCTATGGACAGATATTTTCTCTAGTTAACAAAATGTTTTAGCTTTGACGCAGTCAAGTGTCAATGCGTTGAACTTTATGAGAAGATTATCTCTATTATTGGGCTATTTGACCTGAACCTCCTAAACACAAATGATCTCAGCACACGACTTACAAACTTACTTGATTTAGTACCGTACAACTTATGCTTACTACACACTCAGTACTAGTACCTATATATGCACTAACCGCAAGCATAGACCCGTATACTTTACTCTACGAGTTATGGCACTAGGAAATAGCGAGTTAATTGCACCGCTTTAAAAGGTAAGCAACATACCGTTATCAAACACAGGAACAGCTATGGAATCTTTTAAGTGTTTCTTGATGGGATTTTTTTTTCTTGCGGTGCAAGTTCATCATGCCCACACCCAACCCCCAAGCTGGTGGAGCACCCCTATCGGGTATTGCGACTGCTTATTCAATATATTCGCAGCTAACCTTTATTTCTGGGCGAGCCAGTATATAAATCGTAGACATCTAGGTCAGCGCCAGAATCAAACTCGGGTTTCCTATATTACGGTCAACTATTCTAGCCACGGGGATGGGCAGCTACAGAAATTGATGGGTCACCTTTGAGAAAGATCGAGACGGATTTTAAGTCTTTACATGCTACAAAAGCTTGCGATGTTCGATTAATACGGGGCTCATTTTAAGTACGGACTTGCACAAATATTCGTATTCACATATATAAAGGCAATCCTGATGCTGATGATGATTGCAATAATAGTATAATACAACTATATTTTCAAGGTAATGACCAAAATATTTATTTAAATATAGAACCACTGTACCCTATTAATACAAATAATATGAATCGCCTTTAAAAGATTAAAATAAAACAATTAAGCAATTTCTTCGATTTTTTTTTTATGTATTTATAAACCTAGATAGGTTTTTTCCGCTGCAACCTCTGAAGGATGGTGTCATTCTTGAATTTTTGTCAATGTTGATTATTTTATATATAATTTTTTTTAATCCTATTTAAAAGGTTAATTCTACGGGGGTGTTTTCCACTATATAATGTACAAGTAAGTTATTATTAGCACCACGTCTTACTACCCGTTCGGGTTATACGCACTTACGCTAATGTGTAATGGTAGGGTGATTGTAAAATGAAATGGAGGACCTACAGTTTAACGTGGAATCCGAACCACGGTGGAGGCCTGGCATTCCCCACATTCACAAGATGTACAAATAGGTGCTTACCACCTTGCCATGTAAGATGTTACCCATTTTGATAGCACTGTTTAATTCCATGAAGGTTGTTTGTCTAGACTCATTATATATAGTCCATGAAAGTGACAAAGACTAATTAGTCGTGGCTTCTTTCAGTATCAGACAAATTAAATGCGGTGTAGGCTCACCTCTATGTACCGCTGGTAGAGGAAAACATTGTTTCACCTCGTGAGGCTCCCTATTTATGTGGTGGCACGGCTAAAAGAAGAAACTAAAAGGTAATTTATAAATCCAGACGCGCTAACAAACATAGTTGGTATCCCTGACCAAATACAATAGAGTGGCGGCTGCTTGCCAAGCAAATTAATTCCCGTAGTTACAGGAAGATTTTGTCCAATTTCACAACAGTAATTTAATTGTTACACTTAGAGCAGTGATTCCCAAACTGTGGTCCACGAACAAATTTTTATTGGCTCAATAAAGGGTTTTATAAATGTTCAAATTTTGTAATAGTTTGAGAATAGAGACTAATGGAAAAAATTGGGAGAGTGAAAAGACGAGGGTGGGGAGAGGGGTGAGGGGAGGGGAAGGTAAAATAAACAAGGTGAATACGGATAAGGAAATCAGGTTTCATGTTCGTACCTATGGCGTGGACGTCAATGCCGCCATCAACAGAAACCGCAAACCAGCGCATCCACCGCATACGTCTCATTATAAGAAATACTTTTTTTTATAAAATTATAATCAATAATAAATTTTAAAAACACTAAGAATATAAATATTAAACTATAAAAAACCCTACCTCTCATGATTTTTTTCTTTTGGGTATTTAACGTACACTTTCTAAACCGACTGACTAGATCAGCACACGACTTATAAACTAACCTAAATATAGAAGAGACACAACATCCAGCCCTATAAGTTAGTTCGTCACATTCAACCAATAATCGTCTTCATAAATAAGACCTGAAGATGGTGTAACATATAACACCGAAACATGTCGTCAAAGAAGACTAAGTCATAAAACTAAAGCGCAAATAAGAAGATGGGAATAAAATAATAACAAGGAATATTTAATTATATCATTTATTACCACTTACCAAATAAATATGGACTTTATTAAAAACCTTTAAATAAAGATAAAAAATTATCATAAAAATCAACTAAATGTAAATACTAAAGCAATATTTTATTTATTATGTCAAAAAAAATGTTATAGGAATTGAAGAAAAATAAAACTGGCCTTAACTTTAGCTCCCTTTCATCCCAGGTTGACCCTAATTCCACTTAGAGTAAACCACTTTCTGCTGCCGGGAGTGTACGTATTAGCTTTAAACAAGGCCTTTACTAATGTGTGGCGTTCTTGGGTGATTACGCTTTCCGGCACCAAGATTTTAGTTCAGCAAAGTGAAATTACGTGTTTATTTTTGTACACCGTCTCTTACTATCCACCCGGGATGCCCACATATGTACATAAAATGTAGTATGAATGAGGAAGGTAGAATATAGGGTAAATGTAATCGCCTTTGCGTGAAGGGATAGAGGTAAGCCATTTAAGAAAGCCACCTCAGTATATCCGGTCATAATTATAACCCTTATCTTAACCTCCGTCACTGTCAAACCAGACAAGACAATGTTGACGCCTTAGCCAGTGTGCCCGTTAGTGTGGGTTACAACGTGTTTTATAAAGTAATCGGTCTAATGTCACTTGAGGTATGTATGTAAAATACCCCTGAGAGGTGCAATATGAGATAACTTTCTGGCACCATTTGTAAAACATCTTTCTCACTCCCTTATAAAACTTCGGTGGTGAAAGCAACGAGTGATCACAGCAATTTAATGAGTTTCCTAGGGTCATATTCTCGCTCACAGATTGAGCGTGCGGCACTAACCAGACGCACTGCTCCTGATAGATGAGTAAGCACACTAAAACATTTGGGTTGCAGACTCTCAATAAAAAGGTTTCTAGCATCGAATTAAAACATTTAATTTAGGGGTCTAGTACAAAGAGCTTAAATTGTAAGAAATGTTCCAGTATTTGTTTGAAGATAGAATGTAAAGCCCCAAATCACATATAGAACTGATTCACATTCTGTTCAGTCAAGAATCGAGATAAAGCCTCCCAGCTTAAAATTAATCCGTGTTAGTAGTTTACATTGTTGGTACAGGACACACAAAACAAATCTGTAATATTTTCTTTAATTTAATTTTCTCAGAAGCCATCGAGAAAAAATTATTTAATAGCCTATGATAAAAAATAATACTCTTAGCTTCCTCTTGCGCGTGAATAATAAGGTCAATTTCAACACGTGACGCGTGCGGGCAGCTGTCGAGTTTCCTCCAACTCGGTTTCACTAATTCTCCTAGAAACCGGCTTGAATAATTTAGTCCTATTCTCATATACTCTTGCGAGGAGTTTTTTTGTTGCCGTTGTCAGCATAGCCCAGGTTATAAAGGGATATCACATTTCAAGCAGATTTTAATATCTAAAAACAACTATGTTAGCTTATTCTTAGAAACACAACATTATGTTATAGCACCTTCTAAGGAAGAAGTCTTTATCAATCCTTATTTTATGGAATACAATCCAACTATCACTGGAAAAGCATTATCTGACCGATAGAAATATTTCTAGAGCTACTTTCACGTATTCATACGTCAATTCATATAATATGCAAGAGTCATTTTTGATAAGTACTATTAATTCCTATGAAATAACACTAATATAAGGTAAAATGTTATCAATGTTTGCCTGAACAAAAATTGTTTGTATTTATAATAAAATGCCTTTACTATGAAAATGTGACTGTAATTGACAGCTTTTACGACATAGGGTTCCACCAAGAAAATTCTTATTTGATTATTTCCCATATATTTAAGAAATAAGGGTGTCAAAACTATTAAAAATAAAGAAAGTTTTGTTTTTGAGTAGTAATAGAAAAGCTATTGATTTAGTTATAAAGACTGGAATGCTACAACAGTAGAACATTTATTATTATTGACGCAAATATATATTAAAAATAAAGTATGATTTGACATGCCATAGATGTTAAATGGTTTTTATTGTCAAAGTAAAGAATACATTTTATTTTGATGCCGAAAATAAAATGGGTTTCAACAATTGCATCATTTTATTTTCTATTTGTTTTGTTGCAGGTCTTATTGCCCTTACTGGTCATCCGAAATTTTACTATACTAACGGGAAAGGGACAAGGAAGGTAAAATGTAGAGAAAGTGTACCAATACTAACAGAGAGAGAGAGCCTGCAAAACTATTTAGAGAAAAACTCTCTCAATATACTCAATCGGGAATCGATCCCGGTCCCTCCCATCAGAGAAAAGTCAGACTAGACTGGACTGATATTTATTACAAGTGAGCACCTACGAAGATGATATTGGCTTTGGATTAGTTTTTTTTATCAATCTGGATATGGGCTGTAGAACTTTAAAAGTTGAAAGTAAGCAGCAAAACTTTTCTCTCGATTGGACGAAAACAAAAATAGAAGAAGATTATAATGTTGTTGAGATTACTGTAGAACCCTTTTAGTAACGGCTTCTACTCTTAAGACTACCCCATTTTCCGAGAAATTATAATTCGGGTACGACGGGTTCGTAGGCGATTCACGGTGCCAAATTGTTTAAGAGTCTTCCCCATTGGGTGTTGCTAATCAGAGTACACACTTTCCCTTTTCGCTGAACCACCAGCGGCGGCTTCCCGACCAGTGGCGCGCACGCGCATTAACACTGATACATCAGTGCACTCTAGGGAGTACGGGGACAACTACATTTAGCCTCACAATAAGGGGACGGTAGGGGGTAGAAACAGCGCGAGCACAAGAGAGATAACGATAACGGCGAGAGAGAAAGCTATATAAAAGAGAATCCATGCGTTTTTGTGATTTTAGGATAGAAGTTGCTCGGCTAATATTAACTATGAAATATATACCCAAGCCATCAAGAAATATATAACAATTTTTCCCTCTTTTGAAACACATTTAGGGCGGTATGCAAAAACGTATAGTGAATGCTTAGTGGACCGCTAGTGTGGTCCCAAGCACACTATCAATCCACCTTCTAGCCTATGGTGACGCAAGCAAACCCACGCTATTGCCCACAAAACAACCACTTTGTCAAGTTCTTGCTTACCGCCCTTAATGTATACTAATAACGTACTTATCAATGGTAGGAACGCCATAGGAAAAACCTTATCTGACATTCAAAATTTGTAACCTATATTAATAAGTTCATACATCAATTTTGCTCCCGTCACTTTTGATAGGTGTAGGATAGATATAGTACCACCTTGTTGACTAGTCTACAAAATGTTATACCACCTTGGTATTATAAATAAGTTATTAATTATTTTATTGATAATTACAATATATAATTATAAGTTTGTTCATGCATGATAAAGTGCTTAAGTAAAAAAAAAGGCATGGTCTTTAACTTAGCCCAATCAAAGATGATATTATTATAATTATAAATATATTATCATGGCGAGCCATATATACTTACGCACTTTTTATTTTAAAAAATATTAAGAACTATTTTATATCAACCACTTCTGAGGTCGGGTGGTATGGCACGTCATTATCACAATAGACTGGTCTGCTGATGATGGGGAAATAGCGATACGAATCCCGATCATGTATAGGCTATCAAAGGTATTTTTTCTAAATGGTTTGCCACTCTCCTTTTACGCAAATGCGGGTACCTTTCCACTAAGTTCAACCTTCCTCATCCCTAACTAGTAAGAGTAATTAGTGCATATGTGAATAACCCAAACGGGTAATGAAACGTGGTGACAAAAAAAAAAGCTTTATGTCTTTGGCAGTGCTTACTACTACTACTAATGTATGAGTTAGCGTTGTCATCCTGCAGGCGAAGTCGCATGCTTTAAAATTGTGCTTCTATGGGCCGGTCTTATAACTCATGGATAAATATTAATCTGGCAGATAAATATTTATATCTGGTCGATAAGTTAAAAGTGCGTCTTATGACCACCAGATAGCATTTATCTGCCGGATAAAATGTATTTATCCATCACATTTTTATCGGGATGTTTAAGTGCGTTGTTTTTAATGAAGTTTCGCCTATCAGAATCGGTTTTTAGGTTAACATCTTGGTTCACGTGTTTAGTAAGCACAGGCCCAGGTTCTTAACTATATAAAGTTAGAACATTTAATTCACACTTTCATATAAAATGACAAGCTATTTGTAGAGTTATATTTATATAAGAACAAATGATCAAACTGTGAGTACAATAAATTAAATCTTGTAAACGTTGTAGCCAACACTATTGACCACATTTTGGCAGACACCTAAACTAGTACTTGCAAGACATCTTAACTTATGTGCCCACGTGACGCCGTTTACTCGCATTCGTCTAGCCGCCATTATTTAACAAATGTTGAACGTTGTAGCCACGTTCCATTCTGTAACGTAAGCAGTAGGATTTATACGCATGTGCGCACCAGTAAAATCAGTACCAAGCTTGCGTTTTCTGCATACAAATATATTTATTCTTTAAGATAACTATCCAGCTGATACATTCAGTTCTTAATACGTGTAAAATATTAAAGTGGCTTATAATCTTCATATGGTCACTAACTTTAACCTCCCGATAGAAATACTTATATAGTAGCCGTAAGACCGGCCCTTAGCCCCATGCTTAAATGATCACGTGGAAAATTATAATTAAATTAATCAAAGTACAGTAACCCCCGTGGCTTCTTTGGTGCTATTGACAGCTCACGGCTTTGAAAACTTGCCAGGCCAAATTATATATACCTACACCGAACCAAATGATCTGCAAAAACATGTGTTTAGCAGCTGTCCCTTCTGATAGTTAAAATTTAGGTATATACCTAAATGTTGACGGTCAGAAGTCTGCTGTGAGCTGTCAGTCAGCACCAAAGAAGCCATGGGGCTACTGCAGTAGTAAACTATTGTTCCGGGTAGGCTTGACTAATTAAAGTAGTCAAAAGTTGTATGTTTGAATAATGATTTCGAATACGACACGAAGAATGTGAAACTATACAATATAACCAGATTACAGAGCTCATTAATGTAAGTAAATTATTAAAATTATTTCAAAATAAAATATATTAAAAATAGTTTAAAATGCAAAGCTATTATACATAAAAAAATTACGTAAGTTTGAAATAAAAATAGAATGTACTGGTATTGACTGAATGCATTGATTAGGGTGATCGACGACAGGTATAGAAGGAACTTATCCTGCTTCGATACCAGGCAGTGTCTAAGTAATTTTTTATCCCCTACGTTGACCATTCGGTGTTTTATGTGATGTTCCAAGGTTCCAAGCTATATTAATTATTAAGTTGTGTGATATTAATCAGTGCTTAGAAAGTATACGCTAAATATCCCAATAAAATATGTGACGATAGTTAGGAAAATTATCACTAAATATGTTCAATCATAATGCTAAAATAGTAGCTAGTAAACATTAAAATTTCCCTTTGAGAGAAATATTCTCTCTTGTGCAGTTGTCATTTATTCGTAGGTAATCACGTTACGGTTACATAAACACATTCGTGAGAATTACCTTCCACCCCTTTCTATCCCTTGTTGCCATCCAAAACATCAGGATTAAGCTCTGGTTCAAAATTACTTCTTTGTTACACCGAACAAAACCTTTTCTTTAAGATTGCACGACATGTCTTAAGCCTTCCGCTCTGTTGAGTTGAAATAATAAATCCATTTATAAACAAACAGCTTCGTACAGTAGCGTTCATATAAAAAATATGTGGTGGGAAGCTATTATGCAATATGATAAAGCCAATCTTATCCGATTGGCATGCTATGTAGAAAGAATATTGGTTTTAAAATGTCCGCACCGAAACGGTATCATGTCCAGACCAAGTACAAGTTGAAAAACTTATATTTTAATTGAACGAATAATATTTAATTTTCTAAAAGGATATATTATATAGAAAATATAAGGAATCCATTGATAAATGAGGAATTATATGATTTTGGGGTCAAGCTTTCTTAAATTTTTAATAGGTAGTTTTCAAGTTAAAATAGTGGGGGGAAATTAATAATAAATTAATAATGAATAAACAAATATTATTATTATTATTAGCACCGCGTCTTACTACCCGTTCGGGTTATACGCACTTACGCTAATGTGTAATTGTAGGGTGATTAGTGAGATGAAATGGAGGACCTACAGTTTAACGTGGGATCCGTACTACGGTGGAGGCCTGGCATTCCTCACATTCACAAGATGTCTTGTCAGAGGTGAAGGAAGGGTTTGGCAACCAGATAAATCTTTGCCGAGACCGAGGATAGAACCCCGGCCGCCAGCACAGAAGTCTGACACCTTACCCCTAGACCGCCAGGTCACCTACATTTATTAGATATATCATTCCAACCGCATTCACCTTGCTCTTGTGTTTCTCTTAGTATTCCATTTATGTTGTGTATGTTTTATTTTGGGAAGTTATTAATTTTTTAAGGAAGTACCATATTTGAAACTTTTTTAGCACCACGTCTTATTGCCCGTTCAAGATATACGCCTATTTATTAATTACACTAGTGTGTTAGGGATGATGAAGATTAAATTTAGAGGAAGTTTACCCTCATTTTCATGGAGGGAGAGTGGGAAATCACATAGGGAAAACCAACCTCAGTAATCTCAACCAAGATTCTAACCCTGATATTCATCTGCAGTCCAGTCTACTTCAAGAGTAGCACCTTAAATCATGCGGCCACCAAAGCAGGTGAAACCTTTTTCTATGAAACACAATAATTATACTTTTAATACTAAAAAAAGTCTTGACAAATTTTTGTCAACAAATCTATTTTCTTAAGTTAGTATTTTTTTATAAACGCCTACAAAGTTTCAACATGCCACTATTCAGTTAACGAGACTGTAACCAAAGCAGGGAAAGATAAACCAGAATCATGTTTGTGATGCATTATTGCTCACAATGAAACACCCCATTACAACAATTATCTGTTAAAAATAATTAGAAAATGTAACGTATACTATATACGTTATGTTTAAGGTACGCCATTCTGAAAATAGAAGGACAATGAAAGAATACATGCAAAATAAAAAACAAACAAATTAATAATGGTTTTGTTTTATGTTGTTGTTTAAGAGTATTATAAGCTGGCAACGCTACAAATATTTACACTAGACTGCACTATAATACGCAACACATGATAAATATGCATTGTAGTTTATCTTGTGTTTATTTTTATTCTAACGCCAAATGCCTTAAGATCATTTTAAAACAAATTCAGTCGCGTTTACAAATAATAAATCGCGCATCTGTGATCAAGATAACCTTAAGTACCCAGTTTGGACTGTAAAAATTCTCACGTCAAATACGGAAAAAATAATTAATTTGAAACAAAAATTTGGCTATATATATATTGTAATCTGTTAAAAATAGGGAATTAAATGATTATTCTAGAAAATATGCATCTATACATTTCCAAGATATACTAAACTATATATATTTTATTGATTTAAAATTTCTACAAAAAACTAGTTAAAAAAATAGAATGAACAAGCTATACCATAATATATCTATATTTATTTTCCTTGGCATATTTCAAAATAAAAAAAGGAGAGTTATTTTTGTGATAATTGTGTGTCAGAGAGAGAGAACGTTAGAATAAACCCCCGCGTTACTTCCTGGCTCTGTAGAGTAAACCGTGAAAGGAAGTCGAGAGGTCAGGTAAGGTCGACAAGCGGACCAGTGGCGTGAGTGGGGTGGGGACACGCTATCCGCCAATTAGAGGACAAGTCAGGCCGGGGGAGGAGCGGGGGGGTCAGCGGACAAAGTTGATCAAGACGCCCAAAATCAACACGGACGGCGCCACTCTGGTTAGGAAAAGATTTGATTTCACCTTAAGCCCGACTAAAAAGTACAAAATAAATTATTTGTTAAAAAATAGTAAAACAATTAAAGGGACATATTTACCGAAGAGTAGAGACGCGTCGCAGACGTTGCGAAATCCCTCAATTTTAATAAGTAATTTAAAATATTATTCAGGCCAAAATGATGGCGAAAGGTATCGACTTGCCCTATAGAATTAAAATCCTTAAATTTTAAGTATAATTTAAAACCAATGTGACCAAAATTGGATATTAGCTTGTTTCCAGTGACATTTAACGAGAAATGTCGTGGTTCTTAGCTAAAAATAAAACTCTTAGGTAAATGAAGAATGCTTAAAGTGGTTTTGAAACTTCAGAACTGCCATTTACATAGTAAATACTATATAAAGTATGAAAATATTTCCCTACCTTCAATTAAGCAGCACCTTTGATAATATTTAAGTAGACGTATCAGTGAATACGCAGAATTAAGGCCCTTGGCCCTGTCGAGTGCAAGTCTAAGAACTATTTTGTGGGATGGTGAGCAGGAGGGGGAAAGGCGTGGCATGGCTTCACAACCGACCAAAGTAACCTTCCGCGCCAACAAGAACAGATGGATCACGGAAACAGTAGATGGCGCTAGCTACCGGACAGGTCTTGCGGAAAAATCATAACCTTTGGAAATATCAGTTTTCTCGAGAACGAGTGAAATTTTTATAGTAATATTCTCAACTCCTCTTCTAAGATAATGTGTCAATGTTTATTATGTGTAACATTTTCTTATATTTTCCAATGCAGAAAGCAGTTTTGTATTGAAAAATGTCAAAATTATTGATATTTGATCACCGTTAAAATTATAGACGTGTGTATAAAAATAGTATAGCTTAATTCGTTAGAATGCATTTATACTTCTCATTGGATTTTATTTTTTTCATCCTTACTTCATTAGCGTTTATATTGAAGAAAATAGTAACTAGATTTCATTTTTTATCAAACTGACGAGTGTTAAGTTATGTAGCTTATGTTTAAAACATAAAGAGTTAAGATTGATGGGGAAATACATCTCCTGTAGCTTTCCAACCCTAGTTTTAGGTGTAATAAGACACGTTTGAATTAACGTGCTTCGTTTTTAAGTTCACCTTTTCATCCATTCAAGTGGTTCCCAAACGTTGGGTCACAACCCAAACGAGGGTGGCAGGAATGTCTCGATTGTTTTTTTTTTTAACTTGAAGTATTACATTTTCGAACATTATGAACATTATGAAGAATTACTGCAATGATGTCAACAGCAAGAGTGTTGAAACAAAGTTTTTAAATCCTCCTGCACTCCAAATTTTAGACTCAGCTTAAGGACATGCCCATTCTGATTTAGAAAATGTAAAAGGGTCTTTGACCTTTTCTGAAAATATATCCTACCCCTGTGAACACGGATTTTCAGCTCTTGTAACGATCAAGATCCTCAGAATGATTTTCGTTTAACTCTTCTCATATATAAAGGAATCAAACTTCAAGAGCCCGTCTACAAAATGGAGCAGCATCATGCTTGTCATTGAAAGAATATTTTTCTCTGTCACTAAATTTTTTTCGCGTGAAGATGTGTAATTTTCTATTTTGTAATATTAAAAAGTTACTTTAATTGATTCAACTTAATTAATAACATCTATTGATACAAAATAAAAACTCAAATTAACTCTACACAAGAATGAAACACTATTATAGTAGCCACTGAAATAGTCTTCTTTGGTCACTTACCGAGCATCGTAAGTCTAATTTTCCTTAAATAATTATTGTTCTTAACATTCTTTTTCTAGTAACCAACTATTTTTATGACGTAATATAGCTATAGATATGGCCACAATAGTAGAAGAAAATAATAAGGCCTATATTGAAAATATTTTGCTTATGTTATTTACGTGAACTTTATAAACACATGGTTGTATCGTCACACGGTTTAAGAACCATTTACCCTAAGAAAAATTACTTGTAGTCGGATCGCCATAGGAATAACTTTATTTTAATAGTTCAAAAAGTCACTAGATCCTCCTTACACAAAGCCATATATTAGGTGGCTGACACTTTCTGCAGCTTATGTCAATCTTGGCACACGTAAAGAAAGTTGTTCACCTATGGTAAATGTAGGATAATCTACATTTGCTATCATAGCTATTTGAAAAAAAATCTTCCAATGATCGTTCAACTAACCTATAAATCCCACCCTAGCGTCAGGAATACTAATCTGGGGGTAATTTGACGAAGCCAAACATAAATACTGCAATATTTAAGACAGCATACTGTATAGAAAGGGGGTATTTTAAACTGAATTTGGTTCATGTCTCCATTGAGCCACGGAGACCAGTTGTTTGCACACTCTCTCTCGCGCGCTCTCTCTCTCCACCCCACCCCCTCACACATACAGGAGCCTCCCCCCACGTATCTCTCTCTATTCCCTTAGCGCGTTTACCGATCAGAGGTTCAGAACGTTTTATAACAATTTGAAGTGTCAAACTGTCGAGAGACTGCCTCAGCTTCTTCATTCACACAAACGCCTCAAATGTGTTTTATTTTTGTTTGCGTTGAATATGGAAAGTTCTAAGTTTGATGAAAAGAAGATATTATTATTTTATGCAAATGTCTTAGTGTCCTCATATTTACAATAATAGGGTAACGATGAGGAAGGTAAAGTTAAGATGAAACCTACCCGCATTTGTGTTAAGGGAGAGTTTAATGTCATGAGATAAAATCACAGTATACCCAGCCTATCTCACCATAACCAGAAAACCAGACCGTACAAGGTCGTAGCCGTAAGGTGGGAGCGTAGGGAACGCGAGATAAGGCCAATGTTTTAAGTTTTTATAGCAAAACATATTTTTCGGTCAAAATAAATCAATTAATTCTTCAGTAGAAAAATATGGTTTAATTTTCTACACATGGTGACCAACAGTTCTTGAATATATAACAAGAGTGTCCTGAATTTAACGACAGCTTTTTTCTTTATTTAAAAAGTTTGTCATGTTATGCATCTATGCTCATGAAAGATCTTCAACAACTGTTGACATCAGCATGAGAAGAAAATTAAACTTTATGTTTCTATTGAAGAATTAATTGATTTATTTTGGCCTAAAAAAGGTTTTGCTATAAAAACTACAAAAAATTGGCCTTTTCTCACGTTCCATACATACCTCTACTTTAAGAGATTGTTTCTGGGCCTATTAAAATTTACTAGATACTCGATATAGATACATGAAGCTATCTACACGACTGCGTTCAAACCAGAAAAAGTATAAAAGTTCGGCTTTCTACATTCTTTACTTGACAAAAATGGTATTCGGATCAGTTTATTAGAGTTTTTATTTTAAGATAATTAGTTTACAATGCATTATAACATTTTATACGTGTTAAAATTGTTTCAAAGGTCTTACACTCATTTAAAAAATATATAATATTGTTCGAGTTGCATTACCTACCTAGGTGTTATACTGAGGATGAAACGGGCTATTAATACTAGTTACTGTAAATTATGAAAAATATGTATAAAGCATATTTGAGTATGGAGAGTCAGTAATGAATGAGTGCTGAAGGAGTGCAGTTTGAAAGGGAATCCAATAAGTCAATGTGATTGAAATGTCTTATGTTGGTTTGGGTATGTTGAGAGGATGACTGTGGATCGAGCCACGATGCAAGTGTATGAAGGTAGACTGTGTGGATCAAAAGGAGGGGTAGGCCATGCAAGACGTAATTAAATGATGCAGACGAACGTGTGAAAAGAGAAAAATGTAGAATCTTAAGAATAAAAGAGTATGTATGACTCGGTTTATGAATGTTGGTGAAGTGAAGGGAGTGTGAAAGGATAGAGAAGTGTGGATAAAGATAGTGAGGAAGGGCGGAGTGATTAGATATATATGTATGTATGAGTAATATTAATTTTGCAAGAGTCCTTAAAGAACTATGAAAATATAGTATTTTACAATTCAATACATTCATTAAATTTTGTCACAAAAGAAGTTTAAATCTGGTGATGAAATGCCAAAGCTACGTGAGAGGAAGGGGTTGATAAATAAACCAACAAAGCAAAAATAAAAGTCTAAGAAATGCTACGCATGTCGCTCCTTCCCCAAACTTACTGCTGTTTAATACTGTTTTCCCAAAGTTCTAGTCTGAGGTTCTACTTCAGAGAAAACTATGACGTACCCAATTCACATCAACCGAGGGTAAAAAGACACAACGAAGCGTAGGGAGGCGGCGTGAAATAAGGGAAAAGAAATAACCTAGAGAGACCTGGAGTTTTGATGGGAAGATATTCCGGTGACGATTATGTCGCGACTGGTGAAACAAGAAATATTTACAGGCAAGAAAAACATGCGAATAAGAGGACTTGTGGAACGCAGAAAAACTGCGAGAGGATATAAAGGTGTGGTTGTAGAAGATAAGTAGCAACTAGAATTAATATTTAGTGAGATAAAGCAAATTATTAAGGGAAAATTCAAACGAAACAAAAAAAAGCATCATAAAATACTTTCAAAAAGGCAAATTAAATCAAGAAGAATGAGGATAAATAAGATTAAAGAAAAAGTGAGGGATATAAAATAATTAATTGCAGCTGTACTTGATTCTGTCGGTTTTGAATTTCAATTAATATAAAACAAAATTATGAGTGTTAGCTTGCGAGTACAATTTTAAAAAGTTATTTATTTTGCCAAAAAAGACAAGAGATGACTTATTTAAATTTCGGTAAATAGATTTAAAACCAACTGAGTCACGAAGACAAATGGTGTTAAGAGAGTAATACCGGATGAGAAAGAGCACATAATAAAATGAAAAAGAATAAAGAGGAAAGTAAAGGGAGTCGGCCAGAGTGGCTGAGGAACATGAACGGATCTTGTGTATTCAGATGATTCAGTGCGAGGTGTATTCTTCGATGGTAGGGGAGGTGCAAAGGGACTTTGGGATCCGAGCCAAAAGGTTTTAATGGCACTTGACAAACCTCTTCTCGTTTCCCCCACCCCCTACCAACTCCCATACCCGTTTCCAGTCCAATGCCATCGTTGGCAGAAGTGCCTTCGGTTTCTTCTCACAGGCTATAAATGATCGCAAAAGATCGTCGTCGGCAAGAGACGAGTTTAGATCCGACGCGTCACTCAATCTAGGGTCATAACACACACATTAGAGAAACTATATATTTAGCTATATTTTATTGTTCATGCGATTAATAAAAGTGTGCTTAAAAATCATAAAATGTAAAGAATTTAAAAAATAACATTAATTAATATTAAGCCCATGATACGCGCGATATGATATCAACTTCATCTAATCTAGTTTTCCGCTAATGAGGACGTCAGAGTTAGAATCCCGGCTGGGTGTATTGAAGGTGGTTGGTTTTTTCCTTAATGGTTCCCCAATCTTCCTTCACACAAATTCGGGTAAATTTTCTCCAAAGTCCACGTTCCTAACATTTACCCCACTATAGTAACTAAATGCGGAAAGTACGGACAAGTAGTGAAACGAGGTGTTAAAAAAAGACATATATATGATTTGGAAGGGTATATTCTTTAATTAAGTTTCAGTCAATCATGTTTACCCTAACTACACAATAAATATATGTAGTATTAGTAATTATTAATTAACTAGTAAAGATGTAGCTTGCTAATAAAACTCAAACATTTCCTTTATACGATTATGTTTTATTTGTAGAAGTTCAGATAAACGTTTTTTGTTGTTTTTTGCGTTTAATCTCTAAATATATTTTAATATTTACTAAAAAAGTTTTTTCTAACTTTAGTTTCTAATATCTCAAGCTAGAAGATACAAAACTAAAATTTAGAATATTTAAATTTAAATTTTGTATTTATTTTATTTGAGCACGGCAGGCGAAATGTCGTCCAAAAATATATCATATTAATTCAAAAAAGAATGTAGGTATAATGGAAGACTAACAGGAATAGTATGAGAAAGATCGATGGCATAGCCTTAAAGAGAAACGAACTACCTTCCTTGACAAACAAGACCGAGACAATAAGAATAATGCACAAGAAAGAAATATAGTTGCCATTTATTAGCTTCCACTCGTTCATTCTCTGGAGTGCCCCACGTGATACATGCTCAGTGCCGGGCCTTGTCGATCATGAATCATGCTCAGCATGGGGCCTACTTTGCTCATGTATCAACTGTCCCAGGACCGGGTTAACTGGATCACTTGTATATATGCGAGGTATACTTGAGCGTGGAGTTGAGAAATAAAAGCACAAGAATAATAAGATTCTGACCTAACAACTATTTAAATGCTGAGTTGTAGGCCTGGTTGGATATTTTGGTGGTTTTTTTTCTACGGAGTCTTATTATCCATCCAGGATATATGAATTTTAAATAAGGTAATGGCCAATGAGATAAAGAAAAAGACGGTGGAGTTGATAGGAAATATATATCCGTACTTTCATTGGGGGATAGGAGAAGACTGTTGTTTATAAAAAAAACATCCCCAGTACACCGAACCGGTAGGTATTCAAATCCCGATATTCCCACCAGCAGAAAATCAGACTAGATGAGCCTGGCTTTCAGTCCGCGTTCCCACCAATGCACGTGCCTTGTTCAGATTAACAAAAAAAAAACCACGATGATAAACCTTTTGCGAGTGAAGTGAATACAAAAAAGTATATTCATAAATTATTCACAATTTTCAAGATTGTTATGATAGCGTTATTTTAAGCTTTTATTTCGTGCGGGGTGACCTGGCGGTCTAGGGGTAAGGTGTCAGACTTCTATGCTAGCGGGCGGGGTTCAATCCTCGGTCCCGGCAAGGATTTATCTGATTACCAAACCCTTCCTTCACCTCTGACAAGACATATTGTGAATGTGAGGAATGCCAGGCCTCCACCGTGGTTCGGATTCCACGTTAAACTGTAGGTCCTTCATTTCATCTCACAATCACCCTACCATTACACATTAGTGTAAGTGCGTATAACCCGAACGGGTAGTAAGACGCGGTGCTAATAATAATAATAATAATAATATTTCGTGCGTGATTCTTTGTTAGTATCGTCCACATAACCTATTATGATAGGCCATATATTAGATTAAATATTTTACTAATAATGTTAACATACAATGGAAAAACCAGGTAAAATACTAATATATTATGGTCCAGAGAAATCGGGAACTAATTTCTTCAAGTTTATTTAATCAGGTAATTCGACCTTCCTTCATGTTGATATCGTTAAAATGTACAAACCTTTCTGTTAACTAATTTAGAAAAAAAAATTCACTAAGACATTTCTTTGATCTTGTCAGAGAGATTTAATCTGTAAAATTATGAACCAAAATGTTATAACTAGAAACGTAACTGTAATTTACTCCTCTCATCTAAAAGCCATGTTTTTTTTCTCGAAATTATTTTTAAATATACAAAGAGCGTGAAAAAGTATTTGTTTGGATGTTTAAACCTTTTAAAATAATTGAAGCTATTTAATCAAATAACCAAATGGAAGGCTGTACGGGTATTAATTAATTTTTTCTGACTTTACAAAAAATGTTATATTTACACTCATAGATAATAAAATATAATTCAAATTTAGTAAATAAATTGCTGGACAAGGGCTGTCACTATTATATAAATATAAAATTCCTTGTTTTTTCCTGGTTCTATCGGCGGTGTGTGCAAACTTGTAGATCTGAGAAACAATGTATTGCTATAATTTAGTATGTAATACCATATTTGGTAGTTGTTTTAGGTGTCGCTATATTAGTAATACTATTGCATTATTAATTCCGTCCTCTTGGCTTGGAAGTGAGGAAAGTCTAAGGTAGCTTGGATTAAGCACAGAATAAACCTAACATCATGGAATGTTTTGTTTATAAATGTGTCCTACTACTCATTACCTATCAAATGTGTCATGTTAGGACTGTCCAAATTAAGATTAGGTTAGTTTTATAATCATTTAGAAATACTGTATTAGTAAAGTGAATATTTTAACGTATACTATAGCTATTATCTATACGGCCTTTCATAATTAAGCTATCTAACCAAGAGTAACGAGATGAGAAGAATGAATATTAAAAAGACCTGCACCAAAGATTATTTCTATTGTAGATGGCTGTTTCGGAACATCAGCCTTTATATACCAAGTCAGAAGTGATAGCTGTTTACCTAAACTTTTATGACATTTAAAAGAGATCTCAATGTTTTCAATAGAATGAACCTTTGAAAATTTGTGAAAAATAACAAATGATAAACTTGTGTGTGTGTGTGTGTGTGTGTGCCGCGCGCGTGAAAGGGATTTGTCGTCACAATAACCTTATCTGACAGTTTTAAGTTATTAAATCTACTTTAGTAAGTCCATACGCTATGTTATGGTTTTTGCAGCTGTCACATGTATCAGATTATATTAAAAGTGACAGGGTTAAAACCAATATGGTGACTTTATGTCAACGTTGTCAAATCTACTTTTTTTAAATAATATTCTTCAAATAATTATTTGTTTATAAGTATTCCCATAACGATAGAATTAGAGGTTTTTGATAAAATTGTAAACAGTTTAGTTTTTTGTTCTTCTTTATGAAATGTCAAATTGTTATATTTGGTAGCAAGCCAATCAGCAGATGCCATTCTACACTGAGTGTTGCTACTAGAGGGTAAAAAGTTTATAGGTTTGAAATTGAGTGCATCATCTTTGATTCCCGACGAGAGCAGAAAGCTTTTAATTTTGAAAGTGGGTGCATCATCTTTCACCGAATGGGAAACCAACGATATTGAGACTGGTTGTCTGTCTGAAAATTAATGTTGTTTGAGCCAATAAAAATATATACGTGAACCAGCTATTATTTCAAAAGAATCAAATAGCCAAAGCTATAATTTATGCTTTTAGTGAGGATACTCCATCTAGATATCTTATTATGAGAATTGAGATCTGGGCACGGTAATCGAACCCGGGACCTTTGGCTAAGTACGCCAATGCTCTTACCACTGAGCTACCCAAGAATCATCCCGTGCCCAGGGTCATTCTTCACTCACTATCTGCGAATAGAGAGGTGGGCATGCGTAGTAAGACGTCAGTCTTGTAGTCTGTTTTAGTTTACTGGCGACAGGGAGGTCTAACTTGAATTTCATCTGGATTTAATGAGATTTTATTTCTTAAATGGTCTCCCAATTTTTATCCACGCAAGTGCGGATGCATTTCTTGTCAATTATACCTTCCTTATCCCTAGCCCATTTGTGTGAATAACTTGGACGAGAGATGAAGTGAACCGTGCCAAGGTTCATCTGTAGGATAGACGTACTTTGTTTGGTCCATGCTACCCCAGCAAAGGAATGTCAGAACAGAGATAGACTAAATGTAATCACATTTATACCATCGTATGTTAGACCCTGTAACCCCAGCCCCCCCTCACCCGCCCCGCAAGTCCGGGCAGCACAAGGAAATGTAACTGTAGAATTGTGAAACCCAATTAATTCCTACGCTAACTTTGTTTGATAAAGTCATTGCTATGAAACAAACCGCAACGAGGTTGAGTTGTAGATAATCTAGCAAAACAACATTAAATGTGGGAATGCAAAGATGGAGGCTCATTACAAAACGAGGGAAATAATTTTTTTTAGATTTTTGAGAATAGAATAAACGTTACACTAATTAGTACGGGGCAGAGAAAAAATAAATCATCCAAATAAGTCTTCCTATTTGAGGTCTATATTCATTTTATCAGATGTATGATTGTAAATTATACTACTATAAAGCCACACGGCTGACTCACTGACATTAATGTTTACCCATTTCCAGATGAGCTAGAAACTTGAAATTTGGCAAACTTATATATTCTAGCCTGTAACCGACGGGAAAATTCCAAAAAGTTAAAAAAAATTAATTTTCAGCCCCCCCCCCCCAAAAAAAATTAAAAATTTCGGAGCAACTTTAAAGTCGGTGCGGACCTATCTTTGGAGGTCTCTTGTGGCTATCAAAAACGGCTCTGGAATTACATTAGTTTACATCCACTTGCAAAGAAAACTCACTGGGGGTAACGTGAGTATATATTATACAAGCACTAATTTAAAAATAAGTATCAATAAGAGAGGATTTTCTATGATTACAACTCAAAAGTTGTACAGTTAAAATAAGCGATATAGGACGTGTTCTGCTTCCTACAAGGTGAAATATATTGTTTAACTGTGCCAATATTGAATCATTTCAATGCACGTGGATGAGGTTTTTTTATCAATGCTGTCGTGCTGGCATCAGTACGCGGATCACTGTTAACTTGAATAAACAAGGGAAGGCGTTAGCATTATAGTTATTTTTGTTTTAAATATATATTTTAATTTACGTGTGGATATACTTATAGAATTGATCTTAATTTATAAATTGTGGATGACATGATTGCCAACCTACCGCTCGAAAGTTATTATTTTACGTGCATAGCATATTACTATACGTCTGTGCGTTCTATAGATTTACACAACCAAGATATATACATATATATGAGGAAGGGATCATTTAGAGGAAGTGTACCCGCAATCAAACGGATAAAGAGCGGGAAAACCATTTAGGAAAAAACCCTCAGTAAGCATAGAACTTTTAGAGATTCAAATCTAGATCACCTCATCATTAACAAACCAGACCAGACGAATCTGACACATTCATCCTCGTGTCCACCGATGCGGGTGGTAGCATAAGCAAAGATTTAAAATGGGGCAATACAAATAATGCATCGCGGGACGAATTTATTCAGGATGACTACTGCATATACAAAAAAAAGAGTATCTTAATTTTTATGTTCAGTCTTTTCATCCTCCTGTATAATTCTATAACCAAGATTTCAAAAGAAATAAGAAGGCCAGAGGAAAGAAAATGTCACTAAAACAAAGTTTTGTTTCATGTTTTATGTATAAAAAAAATGATGGTAAAAAGAGGCTCTGGAGCTCCAATCTGCCCTTTCACTCATATTCAGACAGAGAGAGAGGGAAGGGGGGAAGAGGGGAGATGAACGCAGAGAGTCAAGTGAAACTCTAACCTAGGATGGGTTTTCCATAATTTGATTCGGTCCCCAAAAGAGAGGCAGCCAGCCACTTTCTTCTTTTGCTCGTTCCCACCAAAGCGCTTGGCAGGACCCGCATAGAAAACGAACTAATTTTCTTTTAATTTGCTTCTAATTTTATAAACCTTTCCCCTTCCGTCTTGAAGAGCTCCCTTCATCCTTACCACTCATCTCCTTACGTCTTCACTTCTTAATTAGCTCGAGTCTTGGAGAAAAAAAAACCAACCAGGGAAACGAACTACATTCGTCCAAAATGCAACTATAGTAGCAGCACCCTTTTCACTCTATTCAAGGAGTAGAAAAGAAGGGGGATGGGGGAATAGGGGGGAAACAATAGAAATTTACAACAATAATTTTAAAGTTTGTTTTGTAGAAGCTTTTGGACGAAGAAAACGAGAAACTTTCCTTTTTACCAACTGTAAAAACGAAGTTGTAAAAAAGTAGTAAAGAAAAGGAGGCTTGGAAACATCTTTACCTCCCGGTTTCCCTTCTTCAAGCTTCTTCAAAGGTAGACCCGTCCATTAGAACGGGAGGTTTTAGAGCATCATCATTAAGTCTTATACAAAATAATTTCATGGAATTAAACACAATTAAAATACAAATAAAATTTCTCACTAATTATTTAAGGTTTAAAAGCTTAATTTACCGTAGTATTTAAATAAAAAAACCTTTTCATATATACAGACTATAGAGAAAACAATCGATCTTGAGATTTCACCAACAATTTTTTTATGTGTCATCCGACACCTCAACTCATTCAGTAGCATGTATTTATAATTAGCTCAGGGTACCGGGTTCAATTTCTGGCATGGTCAAAAAATCTATCATCAGTGAAATGTAGGTTTCCCCTTTCACAGTGATGAATTAACGGCCGGGGGCTGGATGTTGTGTCTGTTATAGAGTTAAGTTAGTTTATGAGTCGTGTGCTGATACAATCAGTTGGTTCAAAAAGAGTACGTTAAATACCTCAAATAAATGAAAATTGTATATGTACTTAGAACCCGAGATAATTGTTTTTTGAATATTTAGCCCATTCTATCTCACAGGTGGGTCCGTGGGCAAAGTACCAGGCCTTATCTGTTCCAATAGTTCTATGACGGATACGTCCGGGTTCGAACCTAAGCCAGGCGTGTTGATGGAGGATTTTCCTGAATGATTTTCCACTCTTCCTCTACGAATACGTGAGCACATTTAGCATACATTCTACTTTGTTCACCCCAAAGCCATTAGCGTTATTAGAATACGTATACCTTGGACACGTAATAAGACGAGAGAGGAAAAGGATGAGAATTAAGTATAGTTAGAACGGTTTATTTTATTTATCATGTAATTATACTTTTAAGTTTGTGATTAACTTTTAAATTTTGCTACTATATTTTTTTAAGGTGTAATTTTCGTGAATGGAGTAAGTGACAACAGCGCTATAGTCATAGCAGGATTCTTGTATTTTGCGAAGAAAACGTCCTTCCAAAATATAAGTACGAACTGTGTGTGAATAGGTAAATACAAGTTCTATGAATATTTCTATGAGCTAAGATCTAGTGTGATCATGAGAAAGACATTTAAACCCACTTTCCCCTACTAAAGGTAAAAAAGTAAAAGTTCGCAAAAAATAACAAGATGGAGTTCCAATGATTTTATATTTCCTAATTGTTCCAAATTGTTCGATTGCCAATTTTATTCAAATTGGGATATATTAAATTATTCTTATCGTATCTTGTCTAGCTGAAAAAAATAAAGATACTTCACCTAAGAAAACAAATACAAAAATTATAATCTTGAAAATGAATTCGGCTATTTTGATTAAGTTTGAATTGTTTATAAATGTCTTGGTGCATATTAATAATGTAGATTATTAACGTTCACAAGTAGCCAAACACGAATAGCAAGGTGACGTCAATTTGTTTTAAAGTATAAATAAAAAAATGCGCAATGCTTGAATCTAATTTCGTTAAGTTTGACAATTTAAAAAAATGTATTTTATCTTTTCATAGTAAAATAACTTCTTTATTAACATGTTCGAATAATTTAATAACGTGAATGTACTCCCCATAAAAGAAAGAAAATATTATAGATATGAAAAAGTTTATGGTCTATATTTTCACAACGTCTAATCTTAGAAGTAGTGTATGTAATTAAATAAAAGACTATATCCATTTATGAAGTGCCTAGTCAGTTAATTCACAGTTTTGAAATTTTTCTGTGTGCTACCTCTAAAAAACAAAAATACACCCATTTTTTTATTCTTTCATTTAAACTTTGGTAAGATGAGCAAGGGAACATATTCTTTTATTTTTCGAACGAAACGGTTGCATATATTGTTTGTGTTATTTACGTTTCAAAATGTGGTTATATATTTCATACATCATAACTTGTTGATGACATATAATCTGATTTAAATAATAATTTATTTTTTATTAATATTAATAGTCTATGGTTAAGCTTTAAATATTAGATTACACTCAAGTCCTTTCCCAATAATCCATGTAGGGTTACATACGTCGTTATGCATTTTTGAGGTTTCCAAAAGGATTTTCTTAAAACGAACATAACAAAACGAAAAGTGCAACAAAATACGAATAGTTAAATATGATAATAGAATTTTTTCTAGTATTATATTTTTGCTGTTGAATATAAAAAATTGAATAGTTCAAAAATTAACACAAATTTTAGAGTAGGCTTTGAAGTAGGCAATGCAATGCTTTATGTTAGGCCTTCAAACCTTAATTTTGAAAGAGGTTTGAATAAACATGAAAAAAATATCTTCTTTTTTCCGATTGAGGTTGTAATTTTATCATATATTGAAGCAATTATTAATTTATATCTAAAATTTTTAATATTAATACTAAGTTATTATAATGTGTCATACTCTGGGCCGTACGATTTCAAGTTATTGCAACACTCCATTTTCGAAGATTTTAAATTTTCTTATTTATCTATTGGAAAAATATCCAGGTATTTAAATTGGGCCCATTAAAATAATAAAAGTGATTTCAGTTTTCTTCTCAGAATTAAGGTCGACTACAGCACTTGGTGGTTGAATATGTCACTAATGTCGAGTATACTGTTGACAAAATATGTTAATGTACAATATTTTAAACAAAGTATTTACGAGCACACCTCCTTTCCCTGGGATTTAACGATTTTAAATTTTCATATCTTAATAATTGTCATTATTTGTTTGTACATTATTTTTAGTTTATCATCAATAATATAATTAAAATAAAATTTGTTAATTTTTGCTCAAACGTCAGGACTTGAATTCAGGGGCGTTATGTTTTTCCAAAAATAGTTTCCCAAGCTTCCTCTACGCAAATGCGATGTATATTTCCTTTAAACTATACCGTCCTTATCATTGAAAAACCAAATTATATATATATATATATATAATAAGTTTAGAGGATGTGTACCCGCGTTTACATAAAGGAAGAGTGGAGAAACATTATGTAAAAACCACCCTTAGTATAGCAGACAGCGATTAGAACCCCGACCTCCCTGACACACGCAGTCTAATCTAACACGAGAGTGACGCCTTATACCATGCAGCCACCGAAGTAGGTAAACTAATATTACTTAAGTAAAATATAGCTTACTGATAAAATACATTAATAAATTACTCTTGCGAAATTCAAGGAAAATTAATAATAATAATAATAATAATAACATATAAACTCTGAAACAGTCACGTAGAAAAAAAATATCATGCTTCCTTGAAAAATGTACACTCCGTTTACGCCACTAATCTCACTCGTTTCCATTATGGCTTAGCTCAAAATAAGTTAGGGCCATAGTATCACCCGTCAAGAAAGATGACTACATTTGAGGGTAAACGGAGTGTACAGGAGGTTTAATTACCACACATACAAAATGTATATTTATAATCTATAGGTTTTTTTTTGCATTTTGTCAATCGACAACGCAACAATAGATAACACGACGCCCCCTATGTCATTCGCTCACAGCTTCCACGTACAGCGCCGGGTCTGTCAGGCGTCATCCGCTCCGGCTATAAAACGAGGGTGAAATATAAAAATTGGGGCGCATACATAGGGGGTTGATACAAGAACATACGGTACAGTATATCATAAAAACCGCTAACCAATCGAAAACGAAAAAAAAAAAAGTGCATACATTCACACACAGGAGGAAATACTAGGGAAAAGGGTGAGGGGAAAAAAAGGGGGTATAACAAAAACAAACATAAACTGCCCCGCCTCCCCCACGCTAGAAAAACGACCCTCCCTCTCCGCCACACACATATACACACACAAATACATATATTTACAGAGAGGAAAACGAGAGAGATGTATAAAAAAACCCAATCGGGTTTTGTGGCTCATAAAGCAAAACGTAATCAGACACCCGGCAGGCAAGCAGCGCTGTAACGACAAACACTGGAACTAACTTAACCCAGTATGCTACAACGGTACGACCACAAAAGGACATTTTTTTTTATTTTGAAGAGGAAAAAGGGGTGAAAAGGGATGGAGGGTTAGTGACCGTTACACATATACACAGACACGAACCCGCGAGTGAGGACTTGATTTTGTCCCAGTTTAATTCTGTTTTTCTCGTATGACGAGTGACGCTTGGGTTCGCAGATGGAAGGAACAAAGGGGAGAGGGAGGTTTAACAGACAAGATTAAAAACAACAGAGTGCGGAGAGAAAGAGAGAGGGGTGGCCAAATGAGGTCACGTGACATTGATCGATGTTGTGCCTTCTACTCTTATTTATTAAAATAATACAAAATAGGAACGATAAGAGCAAGACATGAGCTCCACACAATGATTACTCAGAATAAAAGCTAAAAAGCACAATCACGTGAAATTATTGTAATGCGAATATGTCCTTGTTCAGCGACATCGTTAACCTATCGGAAATTCGTGAATGCAGCCTCGTCTTAGCAAAGTCTGCTTCTGGGCACGAACCAAACACAATATAGACAAAATTTAATGGTACAGGAGCAAATGGAAAAGGGGAGGGGAGTCCCATTTTAATTCGAAACGAGTTAGTGCTGCCATCTGTTTGACAATCATGATACCTTTCTAGTGCACTTTAGATTATGGTTAAAAGAGGTCTGTCATGTTTAGATTAATTAAGAAAAAGTATTTGTTATGGTCCATATGGCGTTTGAGATATAAAAGTTGTTATCCTGGAATGTGTGTGTATTGTGACTTGCCCCATTCTTCACATATACTCTCCAATTGTTTTAGTATAAATGTTCCATTCAAACCTTAACAGCTCACGCGGTTACATTCATTGTTTCCCCTCTTTTTTAGAGTAAATTATACATCAACTAAATGGATACATTTTTGTTTACAGGAACGTAGAATAAAGCTGTAATAATTGTATAGAAATCATTTGTTTCCTCGGAACAGGACAAACATTCGAAATTAATATACTAACAAAACATTAGAATTAATTGGAAAAACATTTTAGATACCCGCTGAGCGTGACAATGTAGATGGTATTTTCTTTCCCATCAAAGCAGACCATAATTGCAATGATCAGGTTTGCCACTATTTTACTAATACAAAATTCCCTACATTTTTCAGGAGGTTTTGTTAGAAATAAATTCCAATTTTCCACACACTTATAGAGTAAGGAAGGGTAATTTTTTTAAAATTAAAAGTGACTAATGTGGGTGTTATGTAATTGATGTTTAGGACATACAATTTTTGACCTTGATGACGACAAATATATGCCCCCATTATACAACCCAATGTTTCAAGGAGAAAAGGGTAAGAGGTATATTTAAGAACTGTGTTAGTATCAGCATGCTTCATAATAATTCAGTTAGCTTCTACCTCTATGCGAAGACTTACTATTTAAATCCACAAAATATATTTCAGTATTCATTTAGTTTTGTGTGAAATCTCCTGTATGTTCCCTATTATTTTTTTTTCAGACAGAAACTAACTCTATATTTCTCCGATTTTCCAGCGGCTTGGAAACCCTGACTATTAATCAGTCAGTTTGCCTAATTATAACGAAAAAAAAAAAGATTTAGTAAATTTTTCTATATGCCTTATGAAAGCTCTATGTTACAACGAGCATTTAATAACTATTTGTAATACCATGTATTACCTTAATAAGCTTTTATTACACAACCTACCTTATTGTAATATGAATTATAACATTTTACTTTTTAAAGAGCTCATAAATATTCACCAATAGTTTTTAAGATAACTTTCCCATTCATTGTAAAATAGCAATGGTAAATATTTTTCTTTTCTAATTAGATACGTACCGTCAGTAACCTACAGTGCATTTTATAGAAGAAATTAACGGATGAACTAATTACTAATTAGACTTGAACCAGCGTCTGAGCCGTCTAAAGCGTTAGACTCGAAGTTTACATGGTTAGCGTTGGCGTAGAGGATGTAGTTAGAATCCCAAGCAGGTAAAAAAAGGAGGTGGGTCACATGCTATTTGTCCATCTTCTTCAGGGCACCAAAATGTTTTTTTTTTGATCATAGGGCTGGGAGTAAGGTGGGTTGAGTATTTTATTTTTTTATTTTAGCACCACGTCTTACTAACCGTTCGGGTTATAAGCCTATGTACTACTTACACTAGTGGTTTAGGGATTGGAAAAGTTTAATTGAAAGGAAGTTATCCCGCATTTTCGTGGAAGAAAAGTGGAAAACCATTTGAGGAAAACCACCCTCAGCGCACCCACCCGTGATCGAGTCTTGATCTACCCGTCTTCGCCAGTCTAGTCTAACACGAGAGTAGCACGTTATACCACGCGGCCACCGAAGCGGGTAAGGCTGAGTTTAAAACATGTGAGGCAAAGGGGAGGGGGGGAGGGGAAGCCGGGGTGTGGGGGGATTAGGGAACGTCTTCATTTTACTTTTAATATGTTCAATAACCTTCAATATACAAATGAGTTACGAGACTTCAAAATCGGTTTGAGCAACGCTGTTTTAAGCCTATACAAACTTCTAGCATTTTCACACAGTAAATAATGTATAAAAACGGATAAAATCAAACAAGCTACTCTCTATAATAAATGAACAAATACGTGGCTTCATAGCACAGGCTACACAATAAACAGATCATTAAAATCTTATTGTCTAACATTGGCACCATGCATGAACAATAGACGCTACATCTATCGGTCATGGGAAGTACAAATGTAACTGATTTAAAGATACTGGTGTATATAAATACATATCATATAACTTACAAACTAACCTAACTCTAAAACAAACACATATTTAAGTCGCTCTACTGCGAAAGAAGACGACCCAGTTATACCGGTGATAAATGTTTCGGCCGAGTCGGGCTTAGTTAAGTATTCAGAGGCGCTACCGACTAAGCTATAGGGCGAGAGACAATATAAAATAAAACCTAGGAACTGTTTCCACAGTAAACGTAGCTCTGCGGCATAAAATAGCCTTGCTTTAGCAGATTATCAGTCTAGAATGTGTTTGGTCTGTATCTCGGCTGGTGACGTCAAGTGGTGTAACCAGATCATTAGAAAATAATATTTTAACGCATAATATAAATAAATGAAGCGTACGTAGCCAATAGTAACAAAAGGTCGATATACATTTATCTTACTTGATTTCAAAATGTACACCATCCGTTTAAAAAGATAGTTGCAGTTATCATGGGTTGGCGTTTACATACGAAAGTGTCTAATTTTAATGCGAAGAACCTTATGTGAAAGCTATAAAAGTTACAAATTATTTATATTTTTATTTAATTAAAAAACAAAACAAAAATAATCTTCCAGGTTCCATCCCGTGGTCTAAACCGGTGGTATTCAACCAAGAGTACACATCGCCGTGGGAGTACGCAGAAATCTTAAAGGTATGCACAGTTTTAAAAATTACCATGTAAAACTTATTATGTAATACATTATTTTGGATGTGATTTATTTAATTTATTTTTTAAGTGTAACTTATAGAATATGCATAGATTATATTATACACCAACAACTTTGAGGGTATAAAAGTTTAAGATAAATTATATCTGGGGGTACGTGATCAATAGTACCGGCTTAAGCTAAAAGTGTCAGCTTTGTAGGTTATCTAGCGCAGTGGTTCTCAAACTATTTATCACATGGAACCCTAACAAAGTTACTAAACTTAGCAAACCCTATTATCTCATCCCATTTCCCTCTACGACAATATTACATGGTTTTTTTTAGCTTTGAATAAAAAAGATTTATTTTAAGCTATACATTAAATCTAAAACAAAACTAATTTATTTCTCACATTTGTGTTACATATTTTGTATGGGAAAACTAATATAATACAACTTCAAAATGTACTGTTCTTTATCCACTTTGTAATACTTTTTTTTAGAACTTAATAATGTTAATAAGTTATTTCATTTTATTTTCATAGTTAAACTGGATATGCTGTAAATGAGATTGATATTTATGAATGCTTAGTATACAAATTTAAAATCATTATTAATGCTTTTATCGCCAATACGCATGTTTGTCTCACGGGACCCCAGCACCCCTTCACGGAACCCAATTTGAGAACTACTGATCTAGGGACTTCTGGAGGGCGTGGAAAAACACACACACAAAAACTAGGAAACTATATTGCATTTATATACCTAAAAACAACACTAATAATATAGTACAATGTTGTAATATTGACAGTATAACAATATATTTGTATTTTCAAAAAAACACTTCTTTTTAAGAATTTTTGAATTAGTTGACAGTTTAAAAAGTTGCTGAAGCTACTTTCATACACTATAGACTGGGGAGGTCAGGTTTAAAATCTCAGCTGGGTGGATGTGTTTATCCAAATGTGATTTTAACTGTGGTTTTACCATCTCCTCTCCACGCTAATGCTGTGTATTTTACAGAGCTACCCGCTCAATACTTATGAATAATATTTAGCACCGCGTATTACTACCCGTTCAGGTTATAAGCTTTAAGTACTAATTACTCTAATGGATGAGGACTTGGGAAGGTTGAATTAGAGGAAGTGAACCCGCATTTGCGTGGAGGGAGAGTGGAAAACCATTTAGGAAAAACCACACCCAGTTCACCCAACCGAGATTCGAACCTCGATCTCCCCGTCCTCAGCAGTCGAGCTTAACACGACAAGCGCGTTAGCCAACTACGCCACCGAGGCGGGTCTCAATACTTATGCTTTAGAATAACTGTCAGCCTTAGGGAAACGTACAAATAATAATAAAAAATAACAAGTTTAATTATTTTAATATGTTAAATAATTCTTTCCGAAAATATCAATCATCGTATCAGTGCTAATAAAATGATATAAACAAAGATTATATAGGCCCTGCCTCGATTTTTTAATGTATCTCACTTTAAAACACCAACATTGATTGTAATTCACTAAAATTTGGCATTTTATCGATACGCCTATGTTTTATTTGATTTATAAATTTAAAAGTTATCAAATGCTTCCAATAATACCTCTTTATAGATTACCGTATAATTTATTTTTACATTATTAACTTAACTGACTAAGTATATAAATACAATTGTATTATTTTTATTTCCTTTATTGTGGTAACATGAGTTTCCAGTTTTCGAATAACTGGCTTCCTATGAAAACTGTAGTTACATTTAGTCAATATTGAAAAGAATAAAAAAATACGTTGTGTATTTTTAAAACCTATCTTCCTATTAATAACACTGATAAAATAGTAAAATGTTATCAATATTGATTAAAAATAATATGTTAATATTTTCTAAAAGGGCCCATTCAAGCAGACTAAAAGTAGAGTTTGAAGTCCTACTACACGTACGGATTGAAGTCCTTCACCAGCAGGTAGTCCCAGGATCCGATAGCTCGACCACGGTCAAATGAAATCAACTTTGTACAACCCTGTTTACAACAATTGATGTTACAATCTGTGCTCGCGTCCCAATCCTCTCCATATAGTGCACATTTATGAAATTGAATGTGGACCTGGGATATCGTTTGTGAAACCTAACAGGGGGTTTGGGGCGGTAGGTAAACGAGAGAGCGAGAGAGACATACATACATATCCTTTCCAGCCTTCAGCGCCTAATCCAGCGGCCGGCAATTCAGACTTTTGTTCGGCACGGAAAATCCTTTTACGTTATGACACCATTTACCTCACCACTGTTGTGCGACACCCTCATTCACCCTCCCTTCTAAAAGAGTTGAGCTGATTAACGTGCGAATTAACCCGGCTACAGGGCCGAGAACACGGGAGCTACCAAATTTCCAATTTGGGACAAGTGAGGGGGGAGGATATCACCAAAGAACACGTGTGGAAGGTTGGGTCGATAAGCTTTTGTTTGAATATTTGTTTACATAAGTGCACATTATTGATTTTTTTTTTGCAAGGTGTCTTACGTGACGGGTAGACTGATGCTGATGATGGGTAGAGTTAAGTTCAAATACCGGTCGGGTGTACCGAGGGTGGTTTTTTCTCAATTTTTTACAATCTCCCTCCACAGCAATTTGAGTACACATCCTCTAAAGTCCAGCTTCCTCACCCCTAACACATTAGAGTATAATCCGAATGGGTGGTATTATGCGATGCTAAAAAAAAGGAAAAGAACTAATCATCTGGATTAACCACATTAATGGGGTGGAGATTAAGTTATAATTGAGAGGAAATGCACCACAATTTCAGTGGGGGAATGACTAGAAACTGCTAAGTAAAAACTATTCTCAGTAGAATCGACCAGGATTCAAAACCTCGACCTCCTCGTCACAGGTAAACTAGACTTAATGATTCTGACACGTTTAGTCCTTATGGACACTGTTATGAGTGTTGGTATGGTATTCGGGAAATTCGAGATCCGTAAAATTCTCAAAACAATCTTTCGAATACAATTATGAATACAATAACAATTTAAAGCAATTTGATAAAAGGAGTAATATAGACTTGTGTACAGTGCTCATACCACTTCTTTGGTGCTGACTGACAGCTCACAGCTGACATCTGACAGCTCTGAAAAGTAACCAGACCAAATTATGTATCCCTACGCCGGACCATATGATCTGTAAAACCATGTGTTTAGCAGCTGTCACTTCTGACAGTCAAATTTTAAGTTTATACAAGAAACCTATATGACTGTTTTATTTATTTTCTATATATTGTTGACCTTGATATGTTGATGGCCTAGTATTATTAATTTTTTCAAGAATAT
>CABFOW010000622.1:161664-213146 GCA_902141385.1 Timema californicum
GAGAGAGAGAGAGAGAGAGAGAGAGAGAGAGAGAGAGAGAGAGAGAAAGGCGCAGTCAGTTTAGGCGAACAGAAGGGAAGGGCCAGGTCAGAGGGAGATTAAACATTCAAACGATTCCAAAAACCGCTATCTTATTAAATATTTAGTGTATCCACTGGACACGAACAGGGACGGACGCACAGCATCCGCAGACGTTGTTGTTCGGGCAGGTAGGGGTTAGCGGGCGCTTTCACAAATAGTAGCGATCTGAAACAGAATATTATAGTAGCTGTCTCATCAACGTCAGTTAAAAAAAGATAGTGAGGGAAAAAAATGTGAGCTAGTTCAAAGTAAAAGCTAAAGTGAAATGTAAAAATCAAACGAAGTAGAAGGGTGAAGGGAAATAAAATAAATAAGTGGCTGGAGTACGACAAAGTAAGCCTACCTAAAATATATTAAAAAATAAATGAAAGCTTTTCAAAATCCTCCAAGTAAACAAACTTAATCGTCATGTATTAAAATGAGATATTATTTGTATGTATAAGTTCAGTTTGGATTAAGAGTAAGTGAAAAATAATTTAATATTAAGAAATGTTCAACAATAAGGATTCCGAGCAAAATGATAAATAAAGTTGAAACATTTGAGTAACTTTTCAATTTAGACTTTAGAATATGTGCATACAGGTGATACAAACGAATATACCACCTTTGCAGGTATATATGGAGAAAATTAATCATATGAGAAATTGCTATATTTTATTTTTATTTATTTGAGATGTTTAACGTAAACTTTTTGAACCGACTGATTATATCAGCACAGGAGAATTTGTGTGAGATCAAAAGGGCCAAACAATTTTGCCGGGAAAGGTATTTTCACATACCAGGGTTCTCTCACAGCCTCCATAGGAAGTTGTGCTACAGATTTTTAAATCCAAAGAAAAATCCGTCGACCCCAACGAACATCGGGCCCTGAGGCACTTTACCCCAAGGCCACCGAGGTCATATATCACTAACAAAGTATATCTTGTCAAATTTTTTGCAAACATTTAATATGTCTATGAATGTGTGAATACATATACGTATTTCTACTTAAATTTAATATATTATAATTTATATCACTCCCAAAAATAATCATAGCATGATCCACGTATCTTAAAATATAAATGTTTTATTATGTTTAAAACAACACAAATGTAATTAAAGTATCGTTAATCCTCGATTAAATAAGAGCCAAATTATATGTTTTGGCATATTTTAATATTTGTAATGTTACAAAGGTTCTTAAACATATATGCACATTTTATGATCTTTAAATATTACAAATCAATTTATTGTCTGTTATGTTATATTTTGACTACTTGTGTATTAATTTATCAACACGCTTCATTTCATTTCATTTATTTTGTTACTTTGACTAGACCGATTTCCCCTTATATTTAATACAGTAAACAAAACACTTTCATAATTTTTCACTATTATTGTTTTTACAGACGCAATGTATTAGGAAATTACCGGAATAAAATAAAAGATAATATTCTACTACCATCATGTTTTGCCTTTCTACAGTAGCCCCGTGGCTTCTTTGGTGCTGACTGACAGCTCACAGCTGACTTCTGACAGTTAACATTTAGGTATATACCTAAATCTTGACTGTCAGAAGTGACAGTGGCTAAACACATGTTTTTGCAGATCATATGGTTCGGCGTAGGGATACATAGTTTGGTCTGGTAACTTTTCAAAGCCGTCAGCTATGAGTGGCCAGTCATCACCAAAAAGCCATGAGACTACTGTATCTATCTCCTGCTTAATCTGGAGAGGGTGCTGATAAACAAGCAACACTACTAGAAAAGAGTAGGGATAAAAACAGTAGATTAATAAAACTAAGGCCAAACTCAACTACTCATAAATTCCCATTGGCTATTTTGGGACACTCGCGTACTTAGGTAGTCATCGCCAACAACCGAATGCATAGTAAAAAAGGAGTGTAGTGCAGGATTAAGACATATTATCTTTATGGCCAGTCGCACCCACTTGTCAGACTCGCACTCGTTACATTGTTTGTCTACAAGAGAACATGCAAAAGCAGTTAGTCACATGTCGGAACTGTTATTGTCGTAAGGCACTTTATCACTGTCCATTTTTTGCGTTTATGTAGTTGTGTTGGCTTGCGTTCAGCAAATCAGAAACAGATTTGGATGCGCTACTGTATTCAACTAAAGTAATTACTAGTTTGGTCAAGAATAAAAGTTCTTGAATATATATAGTAAAAGGTATTGTGACGTAATTTGCCACCCTACCTTGTATTTCCCTATGTTTTCTACTATTTGTGAACAATTTCCAATTTATTTACGCGTGAAATTAAGCACTTTGAAATTAGGCCACACGCTGGTTGCCGGCCTGACTAATAATACTATTTACATCTATTAAATAAAATAAAAGGACGGAAGGAACAACGTAAAACATTGTTTTAAATAATCTAAATAAGGAATTTTGATTTAAAGAAGAACACTTACCTTTTATTAAATATATTAATTACCCTTCTAAGAAGTGTGTTTAACTCTCGTTGTATTTATAATGAACGTAAGTCATGTTTGTTTTAACGCATCCGCAGTTCTATCAAACAAGTGAGTAGCGAGTCTCGTGGTTGGAGAAGAAGAGACAAGGCTCGATGTAAATAACTCAAAACCAGCGCGCTGTTCAATTTTGACAAAAGGAAATAAACATTTAATTCTTTTGTGAAAACATTGTTCACCTTCATTGGGTTATATTTCAATATTTATATTAGACCTGCATTTTATTTTATTTTTATCCCTAGTCCATAGCCAACATTTTATCATATATATGTATATATTAGTTTTCTCTTTGGACTTGGAAGTATGAATAGAATATTTTTAAATTTGATTTTTGGAAGACTTTCGATAGGAGACCGAGTCTTCTTCTTCGGGGTTGGTTTAACATGGAGACAAATCTGTGGAGCTCCTAATTAAAATTATTTTAAAAGTGAATTAAAGGTTATGAATTAAAGTACAAGTGGTAAAATGGAAAGCTAAGTGTGTGTACAAGAACTAGATTGTTTATTTTCGTTTCAAATTGCGTAAAATTCGAATTACTAAAGTGTAACAAATCTCTGAAGTTGGTGTCAATATGGACTAATTCAGGGGTGAGGCCAAGCCAACTCTTAAACTATAAATTATTATTATACTTTTTTTTCTCCTATACAAATCAGAATTCATTTACTTTCAGAAAGACAGACTAATGCAGGGAATTAATTAACATTTCATTTTTATGTCTAATTATTAATTTTTTATTATATATTTTTTTGTTTCAACAATACTGTTCTATACTTTGTTAAATTAGAATTAGAATTACCCGGAATTCCATGAGTAGTCTTGGGATGTGATAAAAGGGGAAACAATAATAAATCCACAAAAGTGCCAACAATTGTTATTTTATACATTTATTTTTTTATTGTAGTCTAAATTACATTTTGTTCCAACAATCCATTTTATCTAAATTGTTCATGTTTTAGTTTTAAGTTTACCCAGTGGTCTCGGGTATTGAAAGTCATAGTGCCCCTGACTTAATTAGCCGAGGTAATTTTTTTTTCTTTTAATTTTTTTTTTCTAGATACTAGGGGTGGCGCCCAACAAAAACACAATATTTATACATCTTGATGTTAACTATTGTTGTTACAGCATAAGATGTCAGAAGACACTTGATACTAGACAAAGTAAATTATATATAAAAATATATAGATAATACATATTTCTCTCACACTGTAAATTTTTTTTCATTACAGTATTGCATTTTAAATTATTTAATGAGAGTAAAAATGTAATAACCTTTTGATATACAGGGTGGAACGGAAACCATTATATGATCTATATTAAGGAAAGTGATGGGCAACCTGCTGAGGTTTGCTTGACGTCCAGTGGAGCTCACCGACTTACATTATCTATAAAACGTGAAAAAGTGTAGTATGTTGTTTACTTTTATTTAGCTAGTGAATATTTACTTTTTAATTAAAGTGATAATTTTTAAGTTACTAATCGTCAAATTGTTTCGGACCTATCCTATATCAGGCTAATTTTATTTTATTTAACTCGTGTTTGTAAACTTTAATATGACTTCGATGATGGAGTACAATTGGTTGAAATTAAGTTCGCCGACATTTTAATGTAGATAGTCTTTCTTTAAGCCTAAAACAAAACACAGCACGTCTTGCGAGTGCGCTTCCGACAAGCGGGTGCGACTGATTATAGACTGGAGGTACAGCCGAGGGTTTCCTCCTGCTGGAGGGTCTCCAGAGATTAAGTGAAAGTTATTTCATTTGTGAACGCTAAATAAAAGTATAACTCAAAATGATATATTTAAAAAAAAAAAAATATATATATATATGTACTAAACACATTACTGCAAAGATAATCACTGAACTGTGTACACACAAAATAAGGTTATGGATCTTCAAAATACCTGTAGCCCTAGAGTCTACAACATATTAATCCGGACCTGAAGGAACGTAAGTCAGCTCGCTCAAATCTTTCAGACGCTCAAAAAGTTGGACTTGGCACTCTTGACACTATCAAGTAAGAGATGCGTGCAACCAAAATATGTAACATAGCCTTTGAATTTTAAATACTATTTTAATTACTAGTTCAAATCATTTGAAAGCATAGATTTTAATACATTATTATTAAAAACAGCGAGGTGTGTATGCAAGGTGACGAATGGAGAGTAATAATTATGTTGATCAAATGTCGGATGAAAGAAGTAAACAAAATATGTTTGGAAATAATATGACTAAGCTTAAAACGGTTTAAAACTATTTTACTAAGAAAATCTAGATATGAATATTCATTCTGCTATCCCGTTGAAACATTTGCAATTAATAATAACATGATCAATGCAAATAATTAAACTGCATTAAAGTGCTCTGTAGAGAAAGTATATTAAGCTAAAGCTAGAAACTAATCATAACAATATGTTACTGAGGGGCCTGCCTACCGCAGTGCAGAGACGAGATGCAGAGGTCTAGAAATCATACGCTATTTAAGCAGTGGTTTGTTATTTCGTAGGATTAAAAACCTTTGTTACAAGTATTATAATAAAGAGACACACGAAAAGACTATATTAGTTCGTTTTCAACGACATTTCACGTGAAATAGCGCTGTTCTGAGACAGAAACAAATAGTCGATGTCTAATAGGGTCACAAGTAAAAATGTTCAAGAAAATTGAGATTTGTTTTAAAGCTTAACAGAACTGTTATTCCCTTAAGAAATATCTCGGTGCCAAAATATTTACCTTCAAGTAGGCAGATCCCTTGACAAATAAACATACCCATTTCGGTGGTCGAGTGGTCTAGCTAAGCCAAAGGTTTCTAACTTAAAAGTTCCCAAGGGCGATAAGATTTTTAGCACCACGTATCACTTCTTGGTCTGGTTATACAAATTTGTATTAATTAAGTTAATGAGTTAGGGATGAAAAAAGTTGCATTTATAGGAAGTGTACCCGAATTAGCGTGAAATGAGAGTGGAAATCCATTTGGGAAAAAACAACCCCTAGAACATCAACCGGTATTCCAACTCCAATCTCTCTGTAATCGGCAGTTAAGTCTAACATGAGAGTGACACCTTAAGCTATGCGGCCATCAGAGCAGGTAAAGCGATAATTAATTCCACCAATCCAACATAATCGGTTAATATTTGTCAAGCTATGCGAAAACGAGAACAAGTATTTAATTGTTAATGAAATATGAAGAGGTAATTTAAACATGTTTAATCACACATTCAAATTTTTCGATTAAAATATAGACTATTTTTGATACGTCAATATAATACAGCAGTAAGTAAGAGTTTGAACACAAACATCAGTTGGAGCTTTCATGGATTATTGGGGTATGGTGTCAGACTTATGTGCTGGGGGTGCGGGGTTCAATCCTCGGTCCCGGCACAGATTTATCTGATTACCAAACCCTTCCTTCACCTCTGACAAGACATCTTGTGAATGTGGGGAATGCCAGGCCTCCACCGTGGTTCGGATACCACGTTAAACTGTAGGTCCTTCATTTCATCTCACAATCACCCTACCATTACACATTAGCGTAAGTGCGTATAACCCGAACGGGGAGTAAAACGCAGTGCTAATAATAATAATAATAATTTATGGATTATTCCCACGTAGGCCAAAACTTTCCGTTTCTCGGTTAAAAACATCAATTTTACTACAGTAAATTACTTTTCCAAGAAAGTTCTTGAGCAGCAAAAAAGGCATCGCGGCCCCTTGGGCTAAGCCTTTACTCTCTTAATATATTAGACTGCCGATGACGGGGAGTTTGAGGCTCGAATCCAGGTCTGGTGTACTGAGGGTGGTTTTTCCTAAATGGTTTTATCCACTCTTCCTTCACGCAAATGCGAGCCCATTTCTTAAAAATTAGACCTTACTCATCTCTAACACATTAGAGTAATAAATTAGCACATATGTGTATAACCCGAACGGATATTGAGACACGGTCCTAAAAAAAACGAAACATACTCATTTACAAAACTTCTTCGAACGTGTATAACAATATTTTCTAAATACAGCTTTGAGTTGAATTGACCTTGAGTGAAAAAACAAGGGTTGGTTACATAAAATGAGTTTGTCTTTGATGAAATGTCTAGTGGAGTAAAATCCCAGTGAACGAAGTCACTTAGTCTGATTATGAAGATCCGGGCGAGATTCAACTAGTAAAGCGGGTCGGCCTACCCCAAGGACAACATGTAAGCACAGTAAGAACCTAATGAGAAAGCGTGGAGAGGGAATTCTCAAATGTACGCACCTGGAACAAATACTAAGGCGGAACCTAACCATGTGAACTACTACAACCATCTCAAAAACAAAACTCAAACACACGCAATGTCTCTGAGCAAGGAGATCTGAATGTACGTGAAATTATATAATTACAGTTGATAACAAGAATTATCCCTGACTATCACACTGCCTGCTGAAGCAACGGGGAGGGTGAGGAGGGGAGAATATTCCTTACCTACGCATCTCAACTCGCACTCACCTTCTTTCCAGATAACGGAACTAGTCCCATATCACTTAATTTCAGTTAGTATTTGCAAATAAATGCACGTATTTAATAATACTTTTCACCTCTTTTATAAAAATACATTTAATATTTTCTATACAAAGTTGTTTTTGTTAAAATTGATACAACAATGTGAAAAAAAAGTTGTATTTTTCTTCTTTTAGTTTATAAAAAAACCTTTCATAATCACTTCCTTCCATCAACTTAGCCCCCCCACGCCCCCAACCCCCTCAACCGATCACCGTACAACCTTCAATCCATCTTCGTGTCAAAAGTCGTCTTTGTTCGCATGGCACCCTCACAATGGAACAACCGGTAGAGAATGTAAAAGGGAAGTCAAGTTAATGGTAGCAGGGAGTATAGACACACACACACGTTTTCCCAAGTATACATACGGTAGCGTCACCCCTGTTAAATGTGTTTATATATAATTACAGTGGGAGAGATGTTGACGTTCCGACAGAGTTCACTACAAGACCTACAAGGGTTGGGTGGAGGGTAGGTCGGAAGAAGATGGGAGGGAGGGGGGGAGGGGACGTTTCCCAGTCAAAGTGCTAAGTTCAGTTTGAATAGAGGAGAACGCTCTTGCTTCTGTATTCGTCTCCCCACACACAACAAATCTAACAAGTGAAAACTAAACACGTCTTGTATAGAGCCGCATCTTGTGCAAACTATGGGTACAGTAAAGCAGAAACGCAACCCTTCCTTTACACCCCCATCTTCCCTTTCTTGCAAGATGTCAAACTTTTGAGAAGATCGATTCGAAATGGAAGGCAGGACCAAGTAGCAACGGACGAACTCACATGCTCTACACTTGTTGCATGCGTTAAATAAACCGATCATAATTTTTGCTGGTGTTTGGACATATGAACTAAGCCACATGAGAAGAAAAATCCCAATGTCATCAATACATTGTAGTTCATCAGTTTTATTACCTATTTTAGAATACAAAAATATAATCGTGGTATTTCAAAGATAGGTTTTAAGAGGCTTGCCTGAAGTCGATAATACTAATCGTACGTCCAAGCCTACCAGTATCATTAATAAAATATAATCAATAAAAACAAATCATTCCAAACAAGAATGATTGACAGTTCCAACTGTATTCGAAAAATTTCCAAAGAGATTCCACAGTATATGATTGTTATTCACACACTTTAAATATATTTACTAAAGTATTATTTGAAACCATAATATATGAATAACATGCACGTCATAAAACAAATCATAGAGTTTTTTTTATTTAATAATTTTTAATTTACGTTCATATATAAGCTAAAGGAAAATAATGAATATTTATTTTAAGGGCGGGAAGGGTATGGTTCGTTTCCACTAATTTTCTTGCTAGTACGACAAAAGCAGCTATACAATTAACGTCTCATATTTATAAAAATAGGTATAACTATATATAAATATGTACATACAAATATATATATATATATATATATACACACACACGCAAACAAACCGTTATCTTCTTATAAACCAGTGGTTTCCATTATTTTTCAACTAACACCCCTTTGGTAGGTGATAAAGTTCCCATGCCCCAACCCCTTAATTTTTTTTAGAGCTTTACAAATATTTTTAATGCTTCCTAGTCACTTCTTTATACAAAAATCAATGTAATACTGGCAGAATTATGGAAAATCAAAACAAAATATTTAAGATTATCGTGATGGTTGGCACTGTTTTGTTTTAATCGATTCTTGAATATTGGGGTTGATGTTTGACAGAGCACACCGCAAATTGCTTTCTACTTCAAGTCTACAACGCTGTTTATTTTTTATGAGAGTCAAGAGTTGAATATTCGGTGGTTTTGCACGTAGTCGCAATAGTAGCTTGGGGCAGCATTTTTTAAAACTGTGCTCTACGGAGCCCTTGGGATCCAGCATAGCCATCTCGGCTCCACGAGGCAATTTTATATATAAAAAATATCCCCACTATCAAATAGCATCAGTAACTAGTAGTGTAATTTTTTTTTTTTCAAATCTGAATAAAGAAATTTTTTCAAATGTACAGGCAGAACATGTCATATTTTCCGTTTGTTACATGCTTTTCTATTCGTAAAAGTTAACGGTTGTTATCAAATATTAATAATATCAGTATAAAAAATGCTATTAGGGCACCAGCATGTATTTTTTCTGGTATAAGGGCTTTTTTAGTCTAAAAAGTTTGGGAACTTCTGGCTTAAGGGGAGGGTAGAGAGGATAATGGGGGAGAGGGGGAAATTTTAGGCTCACAAGCTTGAAAATAAACACGTGAATGCACACTTTTGGTGGGTAACCGAATGCAGGCAGTTTTGTCAATAACACAATAAAATAAATATTTTTAATTACTTTGAGAAAGTGATTTAAATTAAAAATATCTTCAATTTTGGTATTATCTTTAACGTTATTTCTGAATTGTTCCCCCCTCTCCTGGAAGTGCTTCACGCTCACATAATTGGTCCTTCATATGAAAACTGTACTGTGCACTGCACGAACTAAAAAACAAAGGGTTGGAACAGACTGAAAGAGAGCGAAATGACAGCTATCGTAGAATAGCGGTAGGATGCGGTATTGATATGAATAATTGTCAAAATGAATAGTTTCAGAGTACGGTATATAATTTGACATGCGAGTCAATTAAACTCGCTTTAGTAAGGTGTGCGTATAGCAAGGTTCTGGTATAAATACACTTAATACAGTTTTAGAAAATACTTTTTTTTTGCGGTAATATTCCTAACACTTTAATTTATTATCAGTATTATTTTATTATTTTATAGGTAGCTTAATGGTATTATATATGAAAAATGACAGCTACAGATCAAATGATGATAATGATGATCATATAAACAAATAAAATAAAGAGTTTTATAGGAACATTTATATTTGTCAAAAATGTTCCTTCCTATCTAAATCGGTTTAGAACTGTGTTCGCTGCCATGTTTTCTCTGAAGTTTACATGTGTGTTACGGAGCATACTCAGAAGACTTTTATTTTTGACTCATATATCTCTGAAATTCATCCAAGGAGCCCTTTAGAGTCGTGGACCACCAGTTAAAAACCTCTAGCTTAATTAATAGACTTAATTACTACTTTAGGTACCATGACACCTTTTCCTTATTTTAACATTGCATCTTACTACTCGTTTGGGTTGTACACCTACGTACTAATTACGTTACTGGGTTAAGAATTAAGAGGGTTGAATTCAGAGGAAGTGTATCCACATTTTCGCGGAGAGAGGGAAACAATTTAGGAAAAACTACTCTCAGAACACCCATTCGGTATCAAAACCCGAACTTCACGTCATCGGCAGTCTAGTCTATTGTGAGCGTGATTGACGCCTGGAACATGCGACCACCAAAGAGGATTCTAACTCGCGTAAGAAAGAGATATAATTAAAAACGAGCTATTCCCAAGCGGGTGTTGGCACAAAAGGGAAGGTGGTGAGAGTTTGGGAACCGCTGAATTAGATGTGAACTATAAGCAACGCCGGAAAGTAAACACAATAATAAAGAAACGGCCGAGAGGCGAGAGAAGGGAAACCCAGGAGACACGTGGAAACAAATGGACATCCAGATGGAACCTTCCAACGTAGTGTTTGTTGACCAAAGGAGCTGAGACAGGGTAAGAGGGTAGGGGGGAGGAACGCGGCATAAGCCACGGGAAAGAAAGCGTCACCTGGTCGAGATTAACTCAGAGCGCACAGACGACGCATGGGAATTACGAAACGTCGAGGAACCATTCTTCTTTTTCTTCAGATCCCTCTTCCAAATCTTTTTCACCCTTAAAGAAAGGTGACAGAAAGAGAGAAAGCGGTAGGTAGTTGGACCTTCGAAGTCCGGCCGATTTGAGACAGGGGCCAGTAATGGCTTTTTACTGCTAGAATGTTTCCCTTCATTGGATATGTTAGTAGGCTTTGTCGTCGTCGTCGTACTAGAGAACTATATAAGCCTTAAAGGTATTAAATGGTTAAAAAGGCCTTTTGTAAAATCATCTGCATACAATAGTTGCACTGCGAAGCATTTTCTTGCTTTCATGTCGTATTGCGTGGAGCACAGTTCAGTGTTTAGAAGTGGATATTATTTAGCAAAGAAACGTGAGATGAAAGAAATAAGCGATAAGCGGCAAAATAAACTTGAGTAAACTTACACACTTGTTCAGTGATTGTTATGTTAAGCAAAGCAGCTCATTCAAGGCCTCCAGTGTAGTTATGGGTCGCCCGTGAGCGAGTCGTTCACAAGAAATGAAACGTGAGCAAGCGGCTCTTGTTTTGTGTGTGGATCGTTCGCGCCATCATTACACATTAGCTCATCACGGTTCTAGAGTCCTAGACTATTGGCTAATACAGTTTGTACTCAACACTCACCCACTGCCTTTTGTTACCTGAACACATACATATAATTGTTTTTGTGTGACCGCATCTTAATACCCGTTCGGGTTACACGCAAGTTAAATGTAGGTATGTTTTCATTAAAGTTAACACTTTTCAATTAATGTCAATATTATACCTAAACCATATTTTTAGCAACACGTCTTACTAACTGTTCAGGCTGTACGCATATGTACAAATTACTCAGACAAATTAGGGATGAAGGTTGAATTTATAGGAAGTGTAGTCGCATCTGAGTGGAGGGAGAGTGAAACATAATTTAGGGGGGAAAACTTCAGGACTCCCAACCGGGACTCAAACCCCAATATTCCTGCCATTAGTAGTCTAGTATATTGTGAGAGTGACGCCCTAGACCATACGGCCACCGAAGAAGGTGCCTAAGCTATTAAAAAGTATGTAGTTGAAATTGTAATAGCTAAAATACGACTAAAATGATGACAATATTACCGCTAGTATAAGCGCGTGCGAAGGAACATTCGAAAGCAATGGGGTTGGGGTGGAGATAATCCACACCTATCATTCGTTCAACAGTGGTGATGGAAGGGTGAGATGACTCCTTCTACCGGAAGTTCTGAGAACATGAGCAAAGCTCTTTAAGGGAGTGAGCCAAAAGGTGAACGATATGACTCATTTGAACAAATCGTCGTGAACTACTCTTTTGAGTGAACGAACCTATGTGAGTTGGTCCGAACCATCACTACTGCAGGGACCGAAAGCACCCGATCGCTGGTAGCCAAAGTTATGTTTGTGCTTCGCATCTTACTGCCCGATCATACTATCTGCAACATCCACTAGCAAACATAAGAACATAGAATGAGGGAGTTTGATTCAAAGAAAATGCACCAGCATATGTCAGAAGAGCATATTAAACACAATAGATGAAAACAACGCAGCCAAACGGCATTCGAGACTTGGCCTCCCGAGTCAGTGCGGTATCGCTGAGCTGATTCTTCTGCCCACAAATAGTTATCGGTGGTATACGGCATTATATTTACTCATTTTGTGGTGATATAATGGCCTAAGGCATAAAGCCTGCAACACATTTGGTCACCGTTGCTGGCCAGGATGGGTTTCGAATCCCAATCAGATTATGTGAAAGCAGTTTTACATCTGCAATTTTAATGGAGATTTAATCATTTCATCATCTCTCTTCATGCAAATGAGGGTGAATTTTCTTTAAGCTACCCTTTTCACACCTTACCATTTGATTGGTTTATTATAGTCATTAAGTCATAACCCTTGAAAATACTACTATGCAACGTATGCTATCAGAGTTTGTCGACTAAACATTCCTGGTTTTCTACTGTCAGTGGCGGACATGTAACCCTCTTCTGAGGCTGGGGCACCATGTAGGTGCGGTTATTATGTGATGATGATAATGATGATGATCATGTGGTACTATTAGAAGTCTTAAACCCAACTTAAGCCAACCATAGGAACAATCCCCCTTCCAAAAAATACCCATGTTACCACTGGGAATTGAACCCGGGAGCTCTAGGTTGGTGATCAGGAATATTGACCACTCAATCAAGAGGCCATTCAAAGTACTACTAAAATATATATAAATAATAAGTAACAGTCAACAATTCTGTAAACGCACAAACAATTTGTTGAGTGACATTGTGAAAACTTGGTGTTAAATTATGAAATAAAGTTATCCTGCAGTAAATGGAGGTATGATATAGCTCGAGTTTTAGAGTGGAGATTGAACCCAACTCTCACGGGCATGGAAAGACCCGCAAAGAGAAAAGCGTACAGGCGGAATGGGGGAAGGGAGGAGGACTTAACCCTCGACAGCTCAGCACCTACCCTCTCTTCTTCACCCAACTGTAATTATATTTCATACCTGGCGTTGTGAAAAAAATACACCCCCCACTCCCTCCGGCCAAGTCTCGCGAGGAACAGAAATCTCCGTTATGGAATATAAATGTGACAGTTCTGTTTCATACACACGGAGCGTGAAACATTCACGGTAGTTGTTGCTCCTCTGTTGCTGCTTTTCTCTGTGTGTCTGTCTCTTTCTATTCATAGTTTAGTCACGGGCAAGCAAACATGTACTGTACTTTCCGTGGACGAAAATTATACATGGACCTCTTGACATTTTTTCTTAAGGGAGTATTCGTTTATTTAAAAGGCAGGTCACGCGCGCGGCCATTTTGAGTGGTGAAATACATAGTTGGCGTGACACTTCAAAAGTCATAAAAAATGTTTTAACATCACATATGACAGAGGCGATATAAAATACCTAATTGAGAGAATTTCCTTTGAACTTATAAAACATAAGTAGTTTTCTAGGTCGCTAGATTTTCCCAAACGAGCTCGATCGGGTGCGGTGAAAATAGTTTTTCAGATGCCATTTTAACGGTGTTTATCGTCATATTTCCACACTAATGCGGGTGCATATTAAAGTTACCCGTTTCACTTCTAGACCTTGGATTGGGTCATTAATAGCCATTTTGTTGAACGTAAAGAAATTATTTTTATCATGTGAATTCATTGAGGTGTCCAGATTAAAGGTAAAATTGCCTAACATGCAGTACCTTATCTCCACATTGATCTTGACCTAAAGCGAAAGGAAAGAGGCAAAGGTTTTGTCAAATGTGTAGAAAGTGCAATGCCACTCGTGCGCTCTTTTCTCAATTTTTATCGAGGTCTCGGCGGAAGAACACAGGCTAAGATTTCAATTTAAAAAATTAGTTTACCATTATATTAATGTCAACATTAAAAACAGTCTGATAAGATGACTTGAGTACACTGTTTAGGGAGGTAAATTTATTGAACCAAAATGTGCATATGTTACTATTTTAATAAAACTAATATTAGTGTTTTTAAAATACACTTGTCATTTGAGTAATAAAATATACAAATAACTGCATTTAAATGTATATAAATTATGTTTAATTTATCAGCATAATAAATAAATGAAGTCATCTTAGAGTTGAAATCTGCTTGAAAATAAATAAGATTACTTTAGTGTATGTGATTATAAATAATATTACACACTCCTAGTCTTACTACCCGCTATTGAAATTTTTATACCTATAGAATATGGAAGAGCAAGATAGAATTTAAAGGAAATATAGTTGAATTTTCGCGGAGGAAGATAAAAAAAATATTTTGGAAAAAACACCTCACTACGCACATTAAACCAGACCAGATGAAACTTACGTCTTATTCCGCCTACCCATATATGTGGGTTTGATGATAATAAAGATAATACATGAACATGTCTATATTGGGGATTAATAAGACGATTTTTACAGACAATTCTTTTTACCGGACAACATAATTTTAAAATATATTTTACTGTACCACTGCTCTTGTTTTCAAATATTTCATTTTTGAGTTACTATATTAATTTTACTCTACCATATTCAGGCTATATTTTATAGATGGTGATGATAATAATAATTAGTGATTAAATGAACATGTTCATGTTTATTTGATTGTTTATTTTAACAGTACTGCACAAACATTAGCAAAGTAGGTACAATATATCCAAAGTTTATTTATTATTATGAACTAATGTGAGTCGTTTTGATTAGAGTTTCTTGAAAATTGATATTATTTATCATTAAATCTCTTCACGTGTAATAATGGGTCAATAGTAAACTAATAGACGCGGGCTCTCACTAAACCAATCAGCATTATTACAAATCTTATTAAAAACAACAATAATATGTAATACTCGGTCCGAACTGTGGATTAATCCAACCTCTCAGGTTAGGCAGGAGTTGTGTAGACAACCAATCCAATACCTTCACTCCAGTTCCAGATTCACCTGAAATACAATCAATTTACACTAAACCTGGCCAAAACTTACCGCAGAACAACTTGAGCCGTGTGGACCTTCTGTCGTGTGTGTGTGTGTGTGTGTGTGTATATATATATATATATATATATATAAAGAGCTGCCTTTGTCCCGCAAAGTGGGCAGCTACAACACAGGGTCTTCCCAGCTCCCCTCTTCAACCAGTAAATCCCACGTGTTAGGAAGGGGCGTGGCCCACCTGGCGCAGAGCAGAGTCGATAAATACTGCACTATATTCCACATGTACACCCACTCCGTGGCATACAAATAAATAAAGCAAGGCCAGATCGCAAATTTAGTGCGCGCTTATTTTCTACCATACGGTTGATTAACTTTGTTAGGGATCTGTGCTTGAACTGGTACCTTACTTATTCAGCTTTAATTAATTATTGTACACGTTCTCAACACTATAATTTTACCATGATTAGTAGTCCAAATTAATTGCAAGGTGATTGTGGCTGACCCCTTTTATAGATAGTTAATAAATAATATTGATAGCCTCCACATCCCTACTTTTAATTTAACATAAGGGTATATCATATTAGAATGTTACCAGAGTGGTTATTAACTTCATCGAAAGTTCAGGACATACGTTTTGGATGGCGTTAGCATGGGATGGTGTTGGGAAAACCGTAATAATAAATCACAAGTGTAAAACCAGTGGACCCGGCTATTATTCGAACTTAGAGCTTCTTGCCATCGGCAATTCAGTCTATTGAAAACCAGACACCTTAGACTGAATCACCAGATAAACAGGCTTATATATTTGATGGGGAAAACATTAACTTTTTTTCACTATACATATATTAACTATACATATATAACTTTTAATGCATTTAAAGTACACAGTTTATATTTGCAATATTTTTATTCCTGCAACACACCTTACTTCCCGTTCACACTATCCACACATTTACACTAAATGAGGTAGAAATGCATCAGGTAAAATTTAGAGGAAACATATCCACATTTACGGGGTACGTAAGGAACCGTTTAGGGAAAAACACCTTAATACACCCAACCAAGACCAGAAATTCAATCTTAGTGATGAGCAATTAAATGTTCGTTAGATTTTGAGAATAAAGCTATCATAATATTATATTAAATGGATTATGCCTATCACTATGCAATCTATTACAAAAGAAACGCCCTAGATCAGGTGACCACTGATGCAGTTATTGTCTATAAGAGTTCTTTAGTTTATTTATTATAAGAGTTAAATATATTTAGCAAATATATATGATTAGTAGATTTTTAAAGGTTTAAATATTATAGTTAATTATTTAAAATATATGTTTTAATATATTTTTTTAACTGCCACAAATCTTGTAAAGGCTTGCGCAAGGTAGACGGGGTTTCATAGTTGGGTTATTAAGTAAAACGTTAGGTAAAACAATGTTGGAGATAGAGGGTGTTTTATATTTTTTTTAACATGAAAAATAATTTGTTCTCCCGTACTTGACGAAAAGAATTCTACTTCAACTAGTAGAACAATTAAAAAAGAAAGAACAACGCAAGTTGTTGCATAGTTTCAATCTCCTCGAGTAATATAAGCTTCCCTCATTTTTGCCTTTTTTTTTCATTTAACATTTTTAGTTCTTTTCACAAGATTTTTTTTCGGTTCTATATTCTCTTACTGAAGTTTCTATCCACGTTTATAACTTCATTAAAATGACTAACGGAAAAGCTACAGAGATTGCCATGAATGTTTAGCAAAAAAAAAAAAGTTCCTCCCTCTTTCCCACTCTCCATTTTTTTTTTAAAAGAGGGGAAAATATTATTAAGAGAAAGGAGAACAAATGAAGAAAGAGAGAAGTGTAAAGAGGAGGACAATGAAGTTTAGGCAAGAAGATGAATAGGTTTTACAGAAGAACACCCTCGAAATTCTCTTCTCGTATTGCAAGAACAAGATAAAAAGAAAACAAGGCGAAGTGGTATTGTTTCGTCGGAGAAGAAACTCATTTATATGATGTTTGCTTTTTACCTTATTTCAAAGGAAGAGATTAAAAACCTCAGTATATTAAATTATAAATTATGCGTCTACCTCTTGTTTCTCTTCGGTTGACATTGGGGCAACAGCACACGTTCAAAGGGAACATACTGGGACCACGGATAAATAGATTAGGGTGCCTCATGAAGCGCGGTTGCTACATGAATAATTACCAAACATAAGATTTGAAACTAATGCCATTTTAAAGTTTAAGGCTTAACGTGTTGTGTTTGCTTTTGTTCGACAACATTGCGCAATAAATTCACATAAAAAAAACTAGTACACAATCAAGACAAAACGTCTAACCGGTTATTGCGGTAAGATAAAGAGAAAACACCATTTTGACCATGAATGAGGTTGGAGGGGACAAAACTAGGAGAGGTTCGGACTAGCGCAGGTTCAGCTTTGCTTAACCTTGGTGTAGCCTACTTTCAATACTTTGTTTGAACATGATCCCACGCTGTGCCACAGTAAATAAGAGATGAGTTTTTTAAAAGCTATTCTAATAATGGAAAGGCAGTTTATAGTTTACTAATACTATTTCACCCACAGGGTAGTATTTTAAATGTACAATAAGGTATTTCAAAGTTTCAAATAACCAAGCTTTAAATTGATACATTATTTCAACTCAAATTAATATATTTTTTTTTCCTGATTAATATTTTGAAACCGCCGCGTATTTCCTATTCAATATATTAACGTGAGGAAAAATAACATTTACTTTAAATTAATTAAACACATCCAAAACTGCGTAAAATAATGTTTAACAAAATATGACCCTCTTCTCCCTTATAAGTTAAATATAAAACATTAAAGCTAATGAACTGAATCGCTGTTCGTGATCTTAGAAAACAAAAACAAAAAAACGAACGAAATAAAAGGCAGAGTAAGCTTCTATTAATGTTTTTAATGTTGTTGTTTTTCCTCTTACTATATAGTTTTACAGTTTTAGTCCCACGCCTCCACCTTTCCAAGGAACGAGGAGAAAATGAATAGCCTGACATTAAGATGAAGCGTGAAATAGTCCATGAATTAAAAAGAAAGGTTCCCTCCTAAAACACTTTTTTGCAGTGGCCGTAAAATGTTTACTACAACGTTTCAAAAATGAAAACAAATATAAAAGCACAGGTGAGGCGTGCAAAAAATCATGATAAAAAAAAGAAGGGAAAGTGGTTTGCAGAGATGTTTCGTAATTTGAGAACCAAATTGTATTTATACTTTTTATTAGTCTATGCGACATTAAGAATAACAATATCTATAGCACTTCAAAAATAATCAATCAACTGGTATAGTAAATGAAATTGAACAATAAAAAATGTATAAATTTAGTAACATATTTCCTAATATGCTTATAAAAATGAACGGTGTCCATCCACATGCATATAAAAATCTAGTGATTTTTTTTCTTATAAAAACAAGGCTACTAGGTTAAAAAAAATGATATGGCTTTAGCCCGTAATCGAGACACATACCAACCGAACGCCACCGTTTGTAGGTGAAGATGGGGCTAGTTTATGTGGATATAGGGTGTCATGTGGTCAGAACAACGAATCCTCCAGTAGTTAACCTTAGTTTTATAGACCGGAGCCGCTACTTTTAATTCAAGTAGCTCCTCATTTGTTCTCACGAGACAGAGTCTAACCCCGTTCCAGACCCACTGCTCCACAGAAAAATCTGGAAGCACCGGGGATCGAACCCGGGATCTCTAGATCCGTAGCCAGGAACTTTGACCATTAGATCATAGATGTGGTCAAAAACAAGGCTACAGTGTTACTTATTACGTAAAATATTCCCAAGATTCCCATTTAAAAAAATATATATACATAGCCTATATATATATTGGAGCGTTTTAAGATTTCAAAAATAAGTTTTCGGTAAACTATTCTTAAATGCGTTCCCCCTCCCAAAAAACCGGTACAGATTGCCATTTATGCTGCAAAACCTTCCCCACATATCCATTATGAACAATGTCGATAGAGTGATTTCCAAAATAATTTCAAATTTTCAAAAATCAATCATGAATAAATTATTTATTATTTTAAAGCTAGAATTAAAATCAAGATTTCGTTTCCAAGTATGATCAATTTATAATATACAAAAATAAAGTTTGAATTAAATTTAACAAACAGTTTTGTCGATAGCCCCGGACAGGATTGTGAAAACTACTTTTTTTTTAGTTCGGGAGCACATAAAGCATCATGATCCATCATAATCTTGATATCAAAAAGATTCACGGTTGCAGAACTTTTTATACATGAGAAAGTAAGGAATTGAAAACACTTTTCCATGTAAAAAAAAAGTATGGAAAAGAAACCCAAGTGTTCATACGTAAGACCTCTAAATTTAGACAAGCCATTATTCTCCCACATAATGGCGTTATTAATGTCGAAAGCGCGTCAAAAGCTTGTAGCACGTCCCGATCTTCAGTTTCCCGAATGAATCCTCCCAGCGAACAACAATAAGATGAAGGTTTTTGTTGTTCCCCTTCAAGGAGAGTGCGAGTACGCGAGTTCTAGTCCGTGAAGGTGCGTCTATAATACACAGCAGAGCTGTGACAAGAAGCAGTGTTGCCACAACGATGGCTTCAGTTTATTTTGTACATTAGTTTTAATCTTGTGTACAAGACAGGGGAATATAGCGACTTTAATTAATGATTTAATTTACAGGCCTTTTTTTCCCACCCGTCCGTGTTATATGCATACATTAAATGGAATAAATAATTTGAAAAAGAATGGTAAACCATTTAGTGTATAACACCCCCCGTAGACCCAACTGGGATTCGAATGCTGTTCTTCCCATAAGCGCTAATCGAGCCCGATACGAGAGTGACGCGTTAGATCAAGTGACCACCGATGAGGTAAATTACAGTTTTAATTATAAATTTTATACGGATTTAATAGCCGAGCTATTATAGTTGTGTGCGGTTATAGTAGCATTTAACTATCATATTATTATTATTGTTATCATCATCATCATCACGTATTACTACTTGTTTGGGTTACACGCACTTAAGCTAATGTGTAATGGTAGGGTGATTGAGATATGAAATGGAGGACCTACAATTTAACGTGGGATCCGAACCACGGTGGAGGCCTGGCATTCCATAGCCTACATTCACAAGTTGTGATTAATACATGTCTTGTCAGAGGTGAAGGAAGGGTTTGACAAAACTATCATATTATTAAAAATTAAAAATTACATCTGTACACGGGAATAGAACCTGGGACGTTTGGCTTAGTAAAAAAATCCTCTTACAGTGAGCTAGCTAAGAGTCGTCCACACGTCCATCACATACTCTGCCTTAAAATATGAATGAAGAGTGACCCTGGGCACGGGACTATTCCTGGCTAGCTCAGTGGTTAGAGCATTGGCATACTAAGCCAAAGGTTCTAGATTAAATTCCCGGGTCAAGGTGTCATTTTTCAATTTAAATAATAAATACACTTAAGTGTGCGATATTTTTTATTTTGCGTCTTGTTCAAGTTAAATAAATTGTTGCCACCTCCTCACCTATTTGGTTCAAATCCTGGTGTGAAAGCATGAGGATCGTTGGGATTTCATTGTGTTCGTTTGTGAACCCATAAAATTTTGTTTATATATGAACATTAAATTCAACACCAGAACTGATGGCCGAGAGTTCTAAGATATCAGGTTCACATTGCAATTTGGTCCCCGGTAACAAGTAAGTCAGCGTTTAGATCCTGTAACTGAGGTTGATTTTCCACATTCAATTTTTATTCTTTTTTTTTCCATTCCATCCTTCTTCCACGCTAATGTGAGTGGATTTGATGTAGGTTAGCCTTCACATCTTCACATTTAATAAGTCATTACAAACCCTTGTGTTGCACACACAAGTTATAAAGCACAAGTTAGAAACTGTAGCAAAATTTGCTATCGCTTATTGGTAGGCGTGTAAATTACATGAATTAATACTTTAATTACAATTTTAAATAACTACTAGCCCTTAGGTTAAACCATGGGGAAAAGTTTATATAATCGTTATCAAAGACAGAGGGAACAAAGACCGATCTTTTAGCAATGAATGGTGGAAATGAAGTAAAACAATAAAAATCATGACAAATCTAGCGTACATCACGATGGATTAAATAAATTACTACTTGGCCCAAACGTCATAATGGCGAGTTCGACCGAGTTGAAACGCTCCTTTTAGCTCTTGACCTCTTATCACCCCTCTCTATCCCTGACTCTCACCTTTCCCCCCCGCAACAAACCACCCTCCATCATTTACATTCGGAACGACCACAAGGGCTAGGATAACCAGTGACATCACCACCCTGTATAGCTCTAATTTTATTCCGCTAGTAACCGGCAGTGAAGGGGAAGTCAGGCTAGGAAAAGTTTTGCCTGTGGGTAGAGGGCGTGGGAGGGGGGTATCGGCAGTATGGGGGAGTGAAAGTAGGACGTGAAAAGAGGTTGAGGAAGGGAGGAGGGCGGCGCAAAGAAGTGCGACAGAGATGAAACGAGCCTCCTGACAACTCCTGCAGCTAATTAATCGTGACGACAACATTATTAAAGCTCGATCTGACGGGTGCACGAGCGAATGGTGGGTAGGATGGTAAGCAGGGAGGAAGGGGGGGGGGAAGGGGGGAAGAGTTTTGCGGGGGTAAGGCTTTTGTAGTTAATTTACTTCATTTGGATGACAGAAAAATGCATCCTGGGTCTGACAGCACCACGGGAGAGGAAGAAAGAAAAATCACGGCTATGTTTGAGATGAAATCACTCCACTAAGAAATATATATATATATATATGTTTTTTTGGCACAAGATTAAAAATAATTATAAGATGGATTTTAATGTAAAAATTAATTCACACTTTACTATCAGCAGAGGTAGGGCTTAGAATGACGCTTTTTCACTCAGAGGTTTTCGGTTTGACCATTTGTAGTGACATTCCAAGTTCAAATTCTATTGAGAGGAATACATTTTTTTTTTCAAGTAAAATGAAGCGTGACATATGAAAGAAATAACAAGGGAACTCACATTAACTCAAAATGTATAGAACTAGCAATAATAATAATACTTAGCACCACGTCTTACTAACCTTACGGGTTATACGCTTAAGTACTAATTACGCTAATTGGTTAGGAATGGGAAAGGTTGAATATAGAGCAAGTGAACCCACATTTGCGAGAATAGTAAAAAAAGCATTTAGGAAAACCCGAAGCTCGAAGCGATAGTAGCGCGTTAGCCAACTACGCCACCGAGGCGGGTAAGGTGTATTGATGATGAACGTCAAGCACCATGTATTTTTTGGGGGGCAAGGCATCGATTCTTACTACCTATTCGAGATATCCGCATATTTATATTAATGTGGTAGGAAAGTAGAAGGTGAGGACGGTAGAATCTATATAAAATGTAGCCACAATTGCGTGTAAGTATTTTAGGAAACCAGCAAAGAAAAACACCGAAACAGGGATTCGAACCTCCATCTCCCAATCACCGGCAGTTTAGTCATTTGAAAGAATGACGCCTTAGACCATGCGATCATTTTACCGAGAGCACGCGAGTAATTTTTTTAATTGACCCGGACAGGAATACGAATCACAAATATTTAGCTTAACACGCCATTATTATATCAACTTAGTTATTCGGGAAAATGTTCAAGTTAGAGACACATTCCTACACATGCCTTGGCCATGAGTACAAACCAGACAATTATGTAAGCGCATACCAAGATTTTTATCGCCTTAAAAGAGTAGATTTTGTTGAGAATAGATGCGAGACGGACTTATAATTTCTGACGGACAGAAATAAGTGTACACTCATTGCAAGAGTACTTCATTTCATTAGCGAGAGCGATTTTGACGTTCGGGCCCACTTGTATTGAGAAATACAATATGTTTAGCAAACAAACAGTTGATTAAAATAATGATTTAATTTGCGTTGGAAATAGATTCAACCTGTTCTCAAAAGGAAGCCAAAGTAGTAAATTTAATTTTCCTAAACGTTTTAGAGGTTTCAGAAGAAGACAAGTTTCTTTCACAGACAATTTTCTTAAAGAGATGAAAAACTTTCATGGAAAAGACTCAATGGAAGCCTCTTGAACTTCCTTTCTCTCTTCTAAAATTACAGTGACTCATGATAACTAGTTTCCAAGAAGAAAATACGAAATTTTAATTTTATGTTTAAATTAATTCGCGTTTTAATGAATTTGTGATATTGTGATTATTGTAAAGTCTCCTTCCAAGAGATTTGGTGCAGAAGTGAAATATATAAAAGAAGAAAATTGTCTGCCAAAATTATATCTACTAAAATGTCCACATTAAAAAAAAAGGCAAATAACTGATATAAAATTATGTTCTAAGTTTATTATAGAAATATGCAAAAGTAAAACCTCAAGATTAAAGGCAGATCAAAGCCTATACATAAATCATAAATCATCATCTTTCTAATAGTTATGATAAATTGAGATATCCTAATTTTGCGATGTGCTGTAGGCCTACTATTAGTTTTCCCATAAAATTACCGTCTGGAAATACATGTTTTTAACTCATTCCAACTACTGGTCTCCTGCTTGAATAAACTTTAACTGTAACCCCTCGCCGGGATTCAAACACGAACCAGATGAGGAATCTTAAGAGTTGATTGACATCCTAAAGTGTCGAATCATTTGTATTCTCTTTTAACTCCAACATTTCAAAACCGGTGGATATGCAGACTAAGGCGTATCTCTCCTGGACTGATTTGTTGGTGATGAGGATGAGGGTTTGATTCCCAGCCGGGTGTATTTTGGTAATTTTTCCTATATTGCTTCCCACCATCCATCCATGAATATGCTGGTACATTAACCATATATTTTAACCTTCCTCTTCCCTACCCAATCAGTGTAAATACCTGGCTAGTCCGGTAGTAAGGTATAGCGCAATTAACATTTAATCTACATTGAACGGAGCACTCCGCTGACGATGTATGTAATTTCACGTACACATATACCATGATCTACGTGTACTTACATGTACACACGACTTACACGTTCCCCTCCATCTAGTTTACACCTTACAATTATTGGGTGACCTGGTGGTTTAGGGGTAAGGTGTCAGACTTCTGTGCTGGGGGTCCGGGGTTCAATTCCCGGTCCCGGCACAGATTTATCTGATTACCAAACCCTTCCTTCACCTCTGACAAGACGTGTATTAATCACAACTTGGGAATGTGGGGAATGCCAGGCCTCCACCGTGGTTCGGATTCCACGTTAAACTGTAGGTCTTCCATTTCATCTCACAACCACCCTACCACTACACATTAGCGTAAGTGCGTATAACCCGAACGAGTAGTAAGACACGGTAATAATAATAATAATGATACACCTTACACGTTTGTGCACTTCCGACTCCAACAAGGAGTGCTGATAATACCGTCCGTAAGCAAATAGAGAGGGTGATGTGGGCAATGTGATAACGATACTTAATAAGTATGCAGTGCGACAATGAGCTGAGAATAATACCGATGTACGTGAGGTAATTACATAGGGTTACGCCACGGGAACAAGTATGGCGGGTGAATATGTGTTGTCTTGAGGAATATGAAGAGCGCACGGAGTATTGAGATGTTTGGGGGAGAATCAAATGCCCGGATAAGTGTTTTTTTTTATTTAATGAAGGTATTTAACGAGAATGTAGTAACACATGACTTACAAACTAACTTTAACTAACACTACACACCCATCCCTAGCGCAATGATGAAACAATCGTATAGTAGGACGAGTCCTAAAACAAACAGTAGCACAATGTGTAATCGAACTAGAATCTTTAGTCACGGAGATGAGCTGGTAGCTAGCAAGAAATCGACGGAAGCTTAAAATTTTCCACAAGTTGTGTGTAAAACAAGTTTTTTATTGGTAGTACAACAAGTTGACCCCCTCGCCACTGTCTTAATAGCGCCACTTAGATCAATAGCTCTAGTATATCCACCCTACCATTCAAAACTAATTCTAGTTGATGGCTTTATCACCTTTTTTGAACGCCTGGTTCTCTTATTCACCACAAGGAAATTTTATATATAAAGGTGCATTACACGTAGCAAGTTACAGCGCTGCAAGATGATCATGTAATATACCTAAATGATCGGTGCGCGTATCAGAAAGCTGGCAGCGCCAATATCACCGAGTTTGATGTTTTCTGATCGGACGACTGCTTTATGAAACGTGTAATCGCTTTCTGCGCTTGATCGAGATAAGATAGTACCAGACCATAGGATCGCCATTTTCTCAACATTTTCGTTCATGTGAACCACGCTCACTGTGTTTATATTATACTATAGACAAAATATGCTTGTGGGTGTCTTCATTCATACGTAAGTAGTTTCGGAAGTCATCAGCATCTAATTCAGGTAAAATAGTCACAGTATGTGACACATTGTTCCGTTTTAACACTAAATTTCGACTCAACACACGTTTCTTTCATCGTTTTACAACTCTACGAGATTTCAAACTTTGGTAGTACCCGTACAATATAAGTAGTTCTTCATCTACTTGTTGTTGACGAGACATCTTAGCACAAAATGAACCAGCAAAACCAAGTGCGGACGATAGAATAACTCCCTTTCCTGTGAGAGGCAAGACGATCACTCGTCAGAATGCAGCTTGTGTGAAATAGGTAACCCAGATTTGTCAGCTCGCAGTGATGCAAAACGATGACAGAAAGCAGCGCTGCAACCTGCTACGTGTGATGCGGCCTCACACAAATATTTGTCAATTCTCTAGTAATTTTTCTTTTTTTAGGATTGATGAGTAACGAATATATTCTTTGTACTGTAAATAGAACGCTTGTAAATTATTCCAGGTGTTCAAATAGTTATCCTTCGAGGTTTCAATAATAAGGGTATTATATTCAACGTTATGACTTGAAAGAAGTTAAGGTAGCATTTAGGCATGTTCGTGTAGCTCAAACGGCTAGAAAGACACTGTACTAAAAAAAATTACATTAAAAACACACCGCACATAATGTACATGTATCTCTTCTTTCATTACTAGTTGAGTCGAAAATTTGAGTAACAATGATTTATTTACAGATATAAAATTATATTAAACAAATTATATATGTAATTTAATGCTAGCAGCGAAATATGATCAGATAAATGCCCAATTAATCTACAAGATGACCCGCATAGGTGGACACTCGGGAAAAGGAACCGGTCTAGTTTTTTCTGGTTTGTCAGTGGTTGAGAGGTCAAGATTCGAATCCAAGCTAGGTGTGATGATGAAATTCTCCCAAAATGACTTCCCACTCCCCTTCACGCAAACTAAGGTACACTCTCTCGAAAATTCTTCCTTCCTCAACCCCGCCCAATAGCTGATATCCCAGACAGACAGAAATACGTGGATCAATATATCTATCAATTAAAACACTGGGGATAGCAAACTAAGTAACTACAGAAATATCTTGTCTTAGCGATTACATTATACTTTTTAATTAGTGAATAATATTTAGAGGGTAGGAATTGACTTTGGTAACGGATAAAACTGTTTATGAAGATAATACATTTCTCAAAAGGATTTAATTTGGTTGAAAAATACAGCTGGACATGGGAATCAAAACCAGGACCTTTTACTCAACTCTAAGTAAGGGTTCAATTCTCGTGTCTATTTATCATTCATTAACTAATAAATTTGCATTAAAATACTATGTTCACATTTCTTTCCCTCACCACATTTACAATGTATCGCGCTAATGGGGCAGGGATGAGGAAGGTAGAATTTAGAGGAAATGTATTAGGATTTACGTGGAGGGAGAATATAAACCATTTGGGCAAAAGAAAATATCAGCACAGGCAGCCGGGATTTGAAACTTAAAACTCCATGTTATCGTCAAACCAGATTAGACGAGCCTGTCAATTAGCCCGCATGCACATCGATGCAGGTATGTAATAAGTTTTATTGTTTAACTGTGAACAAAGAAATGAACTAAACACTGCTCAACACTTACTCTATTAAACTACATGAGAGTCGAGAAAAAAAATCAGTTACAAACCAATTTTCATAGTAAGGGTATGATCTGACTGATATAAACTTTTCTACAACTTTCACATATTCATGCGTCAAGTCATGTGATCGGATACTGTGACTTTTGATGTATATTATCAATACCTATAAAACATTATAAAATATGTACAGTACCTAGTAAAGAAAATTATTTCAAGTAGTTTGTTACACACTGATATATAACAAACAGTTGTATAGCATTTATTTTATTTCGCTTAATACACATTTTTATTGAATGTTTGTTACAGGTTGGTGTTTATAAAACTATTAAATATTTACAACCATTTCCTTTATCAATAGCTAATAATATGAAGGGTAGGCAGGCCTAAGGGGGAAGGAGGTAGCTACGAACCTAGGGGTCTCGGGGTCGATTCCCGGCCGGTACCTAGGGTATTTTTTCTCCTTCGGGGAGTTATCCCAACGATCCCCAGGGATTGGTAAATTAGGTTTAAGTTAGGATTAAGACCTCCACCGGCTCCACACCTTGATATTCACTATCATCCCATCGTCTCAGTGAGGGTACGAAGTGTATACAAACTCCTATGGTACACCCAGGTAAACGCTCTGTGCCACCAGAGAGGCTAATAGTCTACATACAGGATGTTATGTCTCTCCCGGTCAGTAATACTATACGCTTGGGAAGGGAGTGGGGGGGGGGAGGGGAGGGGGAAGGAAGGTGAAAGTACAGTTTTATATTAAATTGAGTTAATGATGCCATCTGTTAAACAATCATGATACCTGCTTTTTAGGGTCCCGGGTTCGATTCCCGTGTCCAGGTGTAATTTTTCAATTTTCAGAATATATTTAAATTAATTTTAAAAAAATGCTGCGGTCCTTATGGTGTTTGAGATATACAACTTTCTTCCTTTACTTTTTCCGTTGTACCCTTCATATAATAAAATATTCTCAACTTTGGTAGCAAACAAAATATGTCTACATTTTATTAAAGGTCTTTACTATGAAAATTGTACTGTAGCTGTGTGTCATTTTAAAAAGCTTGATTATAACTGTATTCAACGTTTCACTGGCAATAAAATGATAAATATATTGAGTGCATTCATATACCATACTGATTGACTTCCTGAAACATATCATACATGCACGTACATCAGAAGGGTTATCAGTTGCCCATCCCCGAAAAGACGAAAACAATTGAATCCCCCTGACCGAACGGAACCCCGGCTAACGATGCGGCAATGAGTCATGTTATACCAGGTGCAGTTAACAGTGCAGAGCACAGAGATAAGCCAGGGCAAGCCGAGACATAATTGCCCGTTCACACGGCTCACGAATCACTTTCAGTACACAACACTATTCGTTAGTGTCGTTTGAAATGACCAGGGAAAACTACGCTATTAGATATCGGCGGGCTAGTCTCACTGACTGACTCATCAAATCGAATGCTCTGATGTTTTAATTCAAGAACTCAATGGATAACTTTTTATATTTTTGGGGTGGGGTGGGGGATAAATTAACAACTAGATACGGATGAGACTACACATTAGATACGGCACATTAGTTCCAGTTTATTTTAAAGTTGTGTGCACGTTTGAAAACATGGTTATGTTAATGTGTTCTCCCATCGCCAGGGCAGGGTTTGAGACTAGAACCATTAGTGTTACCTATTTGATTTGAAAGGACTGCTACACATACGCAAATATTTACTACTTCTCCCAAAGAGCATTGATACAACTTTAATTCTAGAGACTTAGAGGTCACACAACAATGTATAAAATTAATTTTGATACACACCCACACACCGTAAAATGTAGCTATTGATAGGGGTTTGTCTTGAATAGTTTCCATCTATTCTTGAACTAAAATACGTATACATTTTCATTAAATTCCATTTTGTTTGTCCCTACTCCATTAACGTAATTAATATGCGTATAAGCCCGGATAAATAGTAAATAGACATGGATATATTTTAGATTTTTTCTTTTTAATAAATGCTCAAATGAAACATGTTTGAAAATACATGAAAAATAGAGGGTGTTATTATAATTAATGTGCTAGTGGGTTCCCAAATCACTTTGTAATGCTGCCTGTTGAAAGATAGGGTTCCACCACCAACCGGGGACGCTTTAAAAATTCTCTTTAGATGGAGTTATTTACGTAACTCAGAATGAGAAATGATATTACAGCCCAACCAACCAAAATTCTCACATCAGTTTAAAATATCAACGTTAAGTCCCAAGTGTTACATTTTCAAGTCGATAAAAAACACTTATGAAGAGAAGAATACTTTATCGAAAACTAGATAAAACAAGAAGTTACTAGATTATCATCAACACACCAAATATAACCGCATGAGGAAATTAAAAGTCACATTTATTGATAAATCAGCCTGATTTTTAAAACTTCAAGCAAATTATCGTCAAATATTCCGTCGGAAGATAAGAAGTTTGAAGAGCGCCACCACAAACCTCATTAAAATCGCACACACGAAGAGAATCGAAACAAATTACTAGTACACTTCAAAGAATATTCCTTCAGATGTACTTGAATAAAAGAAAAACTTTTAAACTTTTGAAAAATAAAAAGAATAAAAATGGAGAAATAAATGTATCAATTCCACTAATTAAAGAAATACTATTTGTATGCCTAGTTAATTAATTGTGAGAACAGGAAAAGGGGGGTTGAGAGGGTGTTGCAGAGCCCCCATATGTTTACACGAACTGATCAATCAATCCATCAATCACTTAATACAAGTAGTACGCTTTCTATCTCGTGGCCTAACACACATGTTAGACAATACAACCAGACCGTGGGACAAGGGGATACGAAGGGGGAAAAAAGGGACAGAAAAAAAATAGAAGCCAATCCAAAGCTGCAATCAGGCTAAAAGCTCACCGTTGTGGCGGTAGGACAACAAAATGTTCACCTGTAGGTGGTCACGGAATTGGTTCTAGGAACCAAAACCTGTGTTTGGTGAGCTGTACCTCAATGTACAATCACTCTATCTCTATTAATAAAATAAACTCATACTATATTGATATGTTTTTTTTTACCTATATACCAGAAATAAAGGACTAATAGGACGACCATGTTAGTCTGTGTTTTACTTCCCTCATAACCTTTTATGACATTAATATAAAATTATTTTGTTCCGTCAGTCAATGATAACAGGATTGAAAACGCTTGAATTAAACCCACATTTTTGGGAGAAAAAAATAATCGACTCCAATATATTTCAACAAAATTTGGCACAAATATACTACTCCATTAACGTATCATTACTAAACAATTTCTTTCTTCCTGTGGACCTTAATTAACAGGCTGAAAGTGGCCGATATTTAAAAAGAACTAATGATATTTTAAGTAAACTCGTCATAGACATAGCATTTTTTGAGTGAATAATAATTGATGCATGAAATTCTCTTCTCTCAGTTGAAATCAAACTGCCCTAAATCTTTAAAATTTGGACAAACGTTCTTAATATTTCATGAATGTGATATCTTGGTTACTGTAACGGATAATAACTTCTCTTGAGTTTAAACACACACACACACATATATATATATATATATATATATACACACACACACACACAATATCACCCCCCACCCAATTTGCTTTAATCTTTATAAAATGTGCAGTGATTTTGTTCCTACCCTCAATATTGACCAGGCGAAAGGGGCTTACAATATTTTTTTCCAAATGTTGAGTGATTAATATGTGACGGTTAAAATATAAAACAAAGCATCAAGCTATACAAATGGTTAAATTTATAAAATAAATACTTTAAAAAATAGCAGTAATAATATTAGTATGGAAGGGAACTTAGCTAGTGGGCAGCCAGCCTAAATGTCAAGCTAATCTAGTTTGGTTAACAAATAACGGGGAGGTCAGGGTTAGAAACCTGGCTGGGTGTATTGAAAGTATTTTTTCTCAGCTGGTCTATCACTTTCAATTCATGCTAATGTTCGTACATCTCCTCTAATATACAGGGTTGGTAGTAGATGCTTTTTTTTTAATAATTGGAAACTAAAACATATGTTTAGTTAGAATACTTTAGGTGGAATGAGCTGCTAGCTGTGGAAATCGTAAATAATTCAATAAAAAGGGGCGGCCGGGGTTCGATCCCAGGTCCCGGCAAAGATTTATCTGATTACCAAACCCTTCCTTCATCTCTGACAAGACATATTGTGAATGTGATGAATGCCAGGCCTCCGCCGTGGTTCGGATTCCACGTTAAAATGTAGGTCCTTCATTTCATCTCACAATCACCCTACCACTACACATAAGTGTAAGTGCGTATAACCCGAACGGGTAGTAAGACGCAGTGCTAATAATAATAATAATAATAATAAAAAGGGCTGAATTCAATAAATGCTTAGTTTAGTTCTAGGTAGTTAAACACGAACTAGTATAAAGTTCGCCATATAAATGTTTTGCTTTATTTAAAAAGCTAAACTTTTTGAACTCCGAACATGCTATTTTTTGGTTTTCCTGTACATCCATTGTGACTCCATCATAATAAAAATCAGTCGAGGGACAGTTCGATATGTTCGACCGATATAATACAGAGAATGCTATATTGTTCAATGTACAAGCAGACACAGAATAAAACAGTTACTTTTTCAAGAGTGTAAGCTTTGTCTAACGCATGTACTCATTCATTAATAATAAAATAAGGATCGATAATATATATTCAAAATATCTATAGTATAATAATCTAGAATAGCTATGAATAATATTCCCAATAATGTTTAACAAAGATATATTTTATCATGTATACTATTTGATAAAACAAAGTTAGTGTTAGTAAACATTAAAAATGATATATGAAACCCAAAGGTTCCGTATATTTGAGTGATACATAAAATAAATAATTAAACAAATAATATATTTTGTAAATATTTTGCATAATAATAGGTTAGCATTTTTGTTTTTGCTATTTTATCAATGGCTGAATGCTTTTATTCATTAAAGTACATGCAGTCCTTATTTTAAACATGTGATATAAAATTATAAAATACGCTCATTTCATTATTTAAATGGGGTATTATGGCATAGGAAATAAGCCTGTATTCACAAGAATATTTGTCCCAAACTAGTTTATATATATACACACACACACACACACACACACACACACACACATACATAGCAAACTAATACCAGACTTGTGGTACCCAGCTGGTACTGGAAGATTTTTCTCGGAAGGGGAAGTTTCCATGGTCAGTAGGGTTCGGTTAGTTAGGCTTAGGTTAAGATCTTCATTGGTTCCACTCCGTCATATTCACTATCACCATCACCTCAGGACATGGAAAGAGCCTTCACGGAAAGATGTAAGATTTAGTGAATTTGGGAATTCCTAGGGCGTTAGTACTGGCTAGTTTTTCCGCAAACTGAGCAAAAAAAATGTAGCCAGGGCACGCCATTATTATTATTATGTAAGTTAATATTTGTTTGCACTATAACAGCATAACAAAATTACTAGGTCTCCAGATATCCACAAACATAATGCTTTCTATCAAATGGCGGGTTGTCCGCACATAGCCAAATGCACTTTGTATTCTGTCAAATGGCATAGTGCCTACACACAGCGACAAACATCCTGTATTATGTCAAATGGACGAGTGTCTTAGCACAGCCAGAGACATTTTGTATTTTGTCAAATTGTGGAATGTCTACACACAGCCACAGTCACAGGCACTCTGTATTCTTTTAAATTACGGAATGTCTGCACGCAGCCATATGCAGCTTGTATTATGTCAAATAGCGCAATGTCTGCACACAGCCACATGCAGCTTGTATTATGTCAAATAGCGCAATGTCTGCACACAGCCACATGCAGCTTGTATTATGTCAAATTGCGCAATGTCTGCACATAGCCACATGCAGATTGTATTATGTCAAATTGCGCAATGTCTGCACATAGCCAGAGACACCCTGTATTCTGTAAAATGGCCGAATGCCTGCACACATTCACGGCGAGCAGATAAAAGTATGGACGTGCAGCATCAGCCGCAGAGTGATTTACTGTCAACAGTGATGTCGGAAAGGGGCTCCAGTGGGAGGCACTAGCCCCTATCAAAGTGGACTAAACACCGCCATGTCAGCCAAAAGGCTAGTTCATGCAGCCCGGGCCAATTTAGTCAACGTTGGGATCGTAAAAAAGAAAAGAAAAAAAGGACCAAAATTCAAGAGAAAAATATATTTCGTTAATCAGTGAGAATTTTACATTATTCTCGTTTTTTGTTAAGACTGTGATGTATAAACTGTTAGCACTTTTACGAGTTTATTTAGTTTGTGAGTCTTACTATCACATCGTATCAGCATTATATTACATAGCCACAAACTAACGGATGAATTAAAGTGTCTACAAGCATAAACAAGGAAAAATAAGGAAAAATTTAAATGTGGCTATTCACGACTTAAACGTTATATTATTATTATTATTATTATTATTATTACTATTACTATTAGCACCACGTCTTACTACCCGTTCGGGTTGTACGCACTTACGCTAATGTGTAGTGGTAGGGTGATTGTGAGATGGAATGGAGGACCTACAGTTTAACGTGGAATCCGAACCACGGTGGAGGCCTGGCATTCCCCACATTCACAAGATGTCTTGTCAGAGGTGAAGGAAGGGTTTGGTAATCAGATAAATCTGTGCCGGGACAAGGGATTGAACCCCGGCCGCCAGCACAGAAGTCTGACACCTTACCCCTAGACCACCAGGTCACCGTTAAACGTTATAAATTTGTTTCAAGTAGGGATGGGAGACCCTCGAATGTTAGAATCCTTAGGGGTGCTACACAGTAAGGCAATGAGACGCATTGCAGACTTATAGAAATCTCACATTATTTAAGAGGTTGTTTGATCTATTTAAAAAATTATCTTTTCAATAAAACGTAGGCAGAAATTATCAGCAGGTTTCTGACCATATAAAAAGTTTTAAATTCTAAGTTTAAAATTAAAAAATAATAATTCAACGACATGTTACGCGAAAATGTGTATGTCTGAGATTAAAGTAAAATGTTAGAATTAAATAAAGTCATGTTGTGATTTTGTTTTTGTCATAATAGAAAATTTTAAGCCAATGTGTGATCAAATAGGGTTTTATGTAAGTTAGCACAAATTAAAAAAATGCATTAAACTTAAAACTTAAGTTTTTTTAACTGGTCAGAACTTCCTTATACATTTTGGTGAAAACAATGTTTAAAAATATCAACCCATTTTATAAATAATGCGAAACTTCTAAATTTTTGCAACGTTTCTTAATGCTTTCCCATTTCCCATAAAGAAATCTTTAAAAAATATCGGACTCGAGATTAGAAAAAAATAAGTAAAATTAGTCAGATTTTGAATTGGAATTTGTTTCAGAGCTGTAATATTGTTTAGTGTTGGTTCAAGCCCAACATAATAATTATAGGACAAACTTAACAAAAATACCGCATATAATTAACTTAACACTTAACTAACTGTCTGAATTATACAACTAATACATTATAATTATAACAAAACTGATATTTATTTATTGTTTCAATTTTTTCTAACTATTCTATACTATTATTTATTCTCGTCTTCATAATTTTTTCTAAGATTCTAATTAAAATTAAAAATTCGAGATTGATAGGGGAAATTAAGATTCGAATCCGTAAAATTGTAGATTAGAACCAACTCTAGTTTTAACGTTTAAAGTAGGAGTAAAATAAACGATGGTTAAGGGCAGTATTTTTGGTGATTTTTAAAGCAAAACAGTGTTTTGGTCAAAATAAATTAATAGTCCATCCAGTAAAAAAATAAAGTTTAATTCTCTTCATATGGTGATATCAACTAGTTGTTGAATATCTATCAAAGTTGTTCTGGAAACTGATGTCAACGTTTTCTCTCCATTAAAAGAGTTTCTCATCAAATGCTAGTAATAAGTTCATGACAGATATTCACCCTCAGATCTCATCTTCTAATACATCCTACATCATCTAATACTACCAATACTCCAACTCTCACCGAGACAATTCAATTCATTATCTTGTTTCTTCTTGTGACAGCTAGCTTGATTTCCAAAAACTCAATTCCCATGGCCTCCACTCTCAGACTGTCAGACTGTCAGACTTGGTACACCTACATTTCGGTGCTATATTAACTGCAAGACGACACCCACCTAAACTCGAATGGAATGGGCTAGCTTCCATATGAAACTAGGCCATTCCATTCGAGTTAAGGTAGGCTAGGTCTTGTATTTAGTATAGCGCCGCACTTGAGGCGTACAAAGTCTGACTATGAAAATGTCACAAAGTTTTTCTTACCCCGATGCCCATGGCTTTGCTTTATAAGCGACCATGTGAATGTGCTTTGTATATTTCATAGTAGCTACTTAGCTAGTTATTTCGTAATAGCTACCATAATTATTTAAGTACATGTTTATCTACTGAATTAGGTACGAAAACATTCCGTATGTATGGTGCTCAACACGAAATAGAGTTCACTTGATACACGTCAAGTTCTACTCGCTATTGTTGCGCACGCGTCTGCATCCTCGGCTGTACCCATGAACAATTTTGCTACCATCGCCTTCCCCTTCAGGTAAAATATTCCAATATAAGAATCATGGGCTGAACTGAGCGGAACTGATGTGAGCCGATCCAATGCGTTGTTAACCATTTGATAACAGCTCCTAAATGTTTCTACCAAGCCTGGGAAGATATACAAATCATGAAAATATTTATCTACATATTATTTAATGGCTCTATAGCTAAGTATGTGCTCATTGAATATCAGAACTAAAAACAAAGGGGGCATAGAGAGAAATGAGGATAAGAGAAATGTAAAGAGGGTTGTACCTATTTATTCAAACCAGAAGAAAGTGGGGGAATAGTGTGGAAGAACACTTCACCAAACCAAACTCTTATAATTGTATTACTAGAGAAATCCGTCCGAAGAAATACTATCTGCCCTCCCCCACTTTGAGCCCCAATTCCCCTCTTCTATCCTTTATCCAGAAGCCAGCTATCACAGTGCGTCTATGTGAAAGTGGATTTCTATGGAAATTTCAATGTCGTTGGTACGAAAACTAGCGCTCATTTCGTCGTCGCTTAGTAGAACATCAAGCCGGGACATAAAACCCAAACAGAGAGGGTGGTACAGGGGGTGGGAGAGGAATGGCGTGAGGAGAAGAAAGAACGACAGAAATGAGAAAATAAACACTAAAATGTTTGCTATGCGCCTTCTCCAAACTCAGGAACATAGCATTATTTTCCAGAAATAACAATCCGAGCCAAACTCCACTTAACAAAATGGTAATGAATTTGTGAGGTTTAGTTTAGCATTTAGCATAAACAAGTACTAAGTTTACAGCTCTAGCTTTGAAGGAACAGTTTAATAAAGACGCGAGGTCAATAAGAAAAAGTGTTCCTCTAGGCTCGCAAAAGATGTGTTCAACATATTTAAATGTATACAAGTACTAATCATTACTAATGACAACAATAAAAAGAGATTATTGTGAACTGGCTTAGCAACATGGGGTTGAAGAACCGTAATACGATAATAACACAGTTAGGAAAGCCTATAAAGAAAATACAAACATATATTTTGAGGTCAGTATTAATACAATTTAATAAACGAATATTATTACTATTTCACTGGTATTGATATTATCTGTCAAAAGTGAAAGCTGCATACCACTTTACAGGGTCTAATGAATATAATAACGATTGATCGAAGTTGTTCTCTTTCACTAGATGGTAAATGAATGGCCTGGTGTCTTATTACTGTGTAAAGGCTGCCACTATTTCCTTAATACTGTGTTTTCCAGAAGGAATTAAATTTTTTCAAGAAATTTTAGAGTAGAGAGTAGTATAGAAAAATAAAATTATCTTTTTTTATAAATTCGATCAGTGCGAAGAAATTTCTGTCAATGGTGTTTTAAACACGAAGAGTAAAATGGAGGAGCAGCGGGGGGAGGGGGTGTTGGATGATAGGAATGTAGAACAGCGTGCTTATGACTTTTTTTTTATGCCAAGGCCTACTATTTAAAATGTGTAATTAAAATATCCAAATTCACCATATTTAAGTTTTTTGTTTTTTATTTGTGAGATTACCTGTTTTTCCCAGACAGAAAATGTTTTGTATTTTCGCAGCTCTCCCGGTTTTACAGATGCATGAAAAATCTATTTGTTTGCGTTAAAATTAATTAATTCCCGAATAGTCATCACAATGGTGCCAGAGCACGTGGTAAACCGGCCCTTAAATAATGTTATATACATGTTTTGGCTAAGCGATTATTTATATCACAGCGTCATACTACTTGTTAGACTATACACATATTCCATTCACGGTAGGAATTGACTTCTGAAAGGCCTTTTTCCCTACCATAAATCTACTATATAGTAGGATATTGGTAGGAAAAAAAGACCTTTCAGAGAGTAATTTCTACCGTGAATGGAATATATATGATAATTACTCTAATAGATTAGGGATGAGGAAAGAAGAATTTTAGAGGTAACCAGACCATAGCTGCACGGAAGGAAAATGGGAAAACATTTATAACCCTCAATAGAACCTACCGGGATTCAAAACCCGATCTCTCCATCTTCAGCAGACCAGTCTAACACCAGAGTGACGCCTTGGACCATTCGGCCACTGAAGTGGGTTAGGGAGAGGATAAGTGGAAGATTGGCTTCCACCGACTTTAATATAGCTTATCTTAAGGAATAGGGTGAATTTTTAAGGAAACTAAAACGGCATATCCCTAAAGATATGATGTATCATTTCGGAACAAACTCTTACACAATGGAGGCTACCTGGTTGGGACATCATTCACGGCTTTACGGGGTCAAAGTTAAGCCCACTAGCGAACCGCACGAGGGAAAGGAGGGAAGTACCATACACAGTTGAACGGTGACGTCAACCAGCCCTTCAACCCCTATTTTCATTCCACTTAAGAGAAAATCAATCACTCGCAGGCCAGGGATGATGTATACTCATATATAGCCATGCACTATACTCTTCCTCCGATACATTTCCACTCAGCAGTCAATTTCATATATATATATATTTAAGTGAGATAAAAAAAACGCAATGAAATAAAAATAAATAAACCTTCATACTGAAACCGACAGGGATTTAGACCTTTATTTCACGGTTGCATTGGCTGTTGATATAAGGGCTTAAATGTATACGCTTTTTATACATCGGCCTTCGGTACATCGGAAATAAAATAAGAATGAAAGATTATGCGGCACATAAATCATCCAACCCTTTTTCAATATCTATATGTATTATTCATTACATTACATTACATTTTTGTTGGATTTACCAAAATATCAATCTTGGTGGATGTTATATATTATGAATGATTTATTATTTGGTTAACAAAACATACATACATACATAAATACATACATATATACATACATACATACGTACGCACGCACGCACGCACACACACACACACACACACATACATACATATAACAGCAAGTTTCATCCACTTTACCACAATTTTTTGCATTGAAAATATGAGAAGTTAAATTTTATTTAAAAAAAGTCAACTAATAATGATGTTATAAGTCTAAGTCAGGTTTTACTTTTTTAAATAAGTTTACAATTTAGAATAATTTTAGGTCAACTTTCTTATTAGTTGTCAATGAAAACTCAACACATTTTTAGCATCCGTTCAGATTATGTACCCCTGTAAAAATACTTTAATGAGTTTGGGGTTAAGAAGGTAGAATTTTTGAGAAAGTGTACCCACATTATCGCAGAGAGATGGGAAAAGACACAGTGAACAATCACAAGTAGAAAATCACCGTCATTGCACCCAACTGAGGTTGGAGCCTCGATATCCAATATAGTGTTTTGTGAACGTGGTAACTTAGACGTATGGCCATCAGTAAGAGTGTGAACTTTTAAAACATGTAATGATGATAATCATAATGCTAATGCTAAAAAATATGCTTAATCATTAAGGTAAGAATGTAAGGAACGCAAAAAAAGGCTGGCGTTTTTGCAGTTTTTAAACCAAGGCTTTTTTTTAGCCAAAATAAACAAAATATGTCTCCAGCAGAAACTTCACATGGTAATATAAACAGTTGTTGAATATTTGTCAAGGGTGTCCTGGAATTTAATGCCAACTTTTTCTTTTCATTGGAAGAGTTTCTTATTTAATGCAGCTATGCTCACGCTAGATATTCAACAAATGTTGATATCACCAAGCGAAGAAAATTAAATTCTCAGTTTCTAATGGAGATATATTTAATTTATTTTGGCAAAACAAATGTTTTGTTATAAAATCTGGAAAAGAAACCAACTAACCTTTTCGCACATCCCCAAAAATTCCACCTTAAGGACTGTGTCAAACGTTGGTTCCAACTTCCAGCAACCGGAATAGTTTGTTCAGTGCCAGTGGATTCAATGACATGCCCAACTTTGGCGCGGTTCGACTCTCAGGCTGATGCAATGGGAAGTGGTTTTCCCTATCTTGATTCTCACTGTGGATTTATCATCCTTAGCCAAGAAGAGTGATGGTTCATTTAAAAAGCCAGATCATTCTCTCCAAGGTTTTTTTAAATCATTAAAAGTTACGAATTGTCCATGGACCGACAGTTAAGCTCGATTCACACGTGCGCCAAAAAATAAAGAGATAAATCTGCTTGAGTGGCGTAGAAATTAACCAAGCAAGCAGAAACGTATGTAGTTTGACCCATGATGCTTTGCACCACACACTAGAAACAGACGATTTCCGACATATTATATTTTCTCGTGGAAAACAAATCTAAAATTAATGTCACAAAAGATGTTTTCAAATCATTGTGTTGTGTCGGGAAACAAATCAAAACAAAAGAAGAACAAAACACGATCTTTATATTTAACGAGTATTTTCAAATCTTCTCACACCCGCCTCGGTGGCGTAGTTGGCTAACGCGATAGTCATGTTGAGCTCAACCGCTGAGGACGTGGAGATCGAGGTTTGAATCTCGGTCGGGTGAAATGGGGTGGGGGGTTCCTAAACGGTTTTACACTCCCCTCCACACAAATGCGGGTTCACTTCCTCTAATTTAACCTTCCCAATTCCTAATCCATTGGCGTAATTAGTACTTAGAGCGTATAACCCGAACGGGTAGTAAGACGCGGTGCTAAATAATAATAATAATTAAAAAAATCATCTCACATCATTAAACATAGATGCCTGCTAGTATAAAATTTTGTAGGCTCATTCACATTGATTGAGTCGGTTGGTTTTGAATTTTGATTAGGTCTCCCAAGCTGATGATGTCGCAGAGAGAAAAATCGTGTGATCGGCTTAGAGTTCATTTTGGTTCTGCTCATGTTTTTCAACGAACGTGTGAATCCACAGTAAGACGCATCGGGAGTTAAACAAACAAATCTTCCAGAGTTGCGACGCTACGGTCGCCCCACCAGGGACTGGATCGATGAATAACAGTTCGAGCCTGTTTTGCCCGCAGTCTCCCTGCATGGACGAATAGAATGATTGACGGCTCATAAGATAATGTCTATTGATTCTCACCTGAACACCCTCATAGCGTCACCGCTAGAATGGAATATAAAGAGATATATCTGACACAATGATGCCACGAAGTTACCAATAACATCATCATTCGAAACAGTGGTCACGCGGTATTAGGAATCACTCTAGAAAAAACTGGATTGAGGATGACTGGAAGAGTGGGCCTCAATTTACGGTTCGGTGTACGTAGGGTGGTTTCCGGTAAATGGTTTATCACTCTTCTTACACACCAATTCAGGTACCTTTCTTAAAAAATTGTACCTTAATCATCCCAATACCATTAATGTAAAGATGCAGAAAGACCGAATGGGTTCTAAAACGTGATGCACTTAAAAAAACTTACAACAGAAAAAGTTCAAGTTTATTTCCTTTTTATTAGGGTATTTAGCGTGCACTTTCTAAACACGCACACAATATTAAAAGATTTATAAGCTTTATATGTCTTACTATTGCAAGTGTAATGTATCTTTAGAGGTAAACGGTGTGTATGTGAACTGGGCTATAGAATCTCTTATCTCGTTTTTGCTGAGAGTTAACACTTGTCACACAACTTCTCCCTGCCTCTTGGAGGAGAAATTACTTCCATTCGATACACACACTTGATGGAAGCCGTCAGTGTGATTGCGCGTCACTTTCCTCCCCGACGAATTTTGCATTGCGAGCAAAGCGTCAAGTTATTACCATACCAGACTCCACCCCAGTCATTTCACCTATTACTTGCTAGCTATTATGACGCCATCAATTAAAACCTTACAAATCGGCGCGACATATTGCCCAATAGACAAATAATAACGCCTACAAGGAATAATGTTTCCATGCCTATCGTCGATACAATGTTCAATTCGTGATTGGAGAGTAGGCAATTGTATGCCGTACTTGTTATAATTATGAAGTCTAACTTTTTGAAAATAGATATTGCAAAGATCAATTAAATCTTGTTTTCTTATAAATATTCAAATTAATTTTTAACCAAACACAGTATATCTAGAATTATTATTAACAAAGAAAAAGCCAGTGTTTTTGCAGGTATGACCAAAAAATGTTTTGGCTTAAATAAATAAAATATCTCTCCAGTAGACACATATAATTTAATTTTCTCCAAGTGGTGATATCAACAGTTCATGAATATCCATCATGAGCATAGCAGCATTAGATGATAAAACTTTTAAAAAAAGTTGTCATTAAATTTCACACATAAGCTGGTGATACTAAAGTTGCTAAGACAATTTTAATATATTCATACTCCAAGTCATGTCACCTGCAGCTGTAACTTTTGATAGCTAATATCAATGTTGGCCGCAAATAAATAATTTTGAATGGGAATATTATTTGGAGCCGATATTGCACTCGTAGAATATAAACCTATAATACTCTCAAACACTCCTTCTTACGGTGCCATTTGAATTCGGCCGAGTCATACATATAAGCTCTTCCGAGAAACTACGGGCGCACCACACCGAAGAATATCGTTTCTCCCAGTTCTCTTTACGAGGAGGTTACCGACAAGACGCTATAATTTTGGTGAGAGGCCGCCCTTAACCCCACCCATTGCGGGACGGGAATATAGAGTCGATGCGAGGATTGCAACCCCACGACATGACCACATTATCATCCCCCTATCAGTACACGAGGTCTCGATGTTTGTGCAACACACACCATGACAGCTTAGCGATGATCGATATGACGGTACAAGCAAACCCACTCCAACTGACAACGGACCGCCGTCTATAATTGAAGGGAGCGGTTGTTACAGTTGGCCGGAGTCGAAACGGGTACCGGGTTACTTACGAAGGCTCCTAGAACCCATTCGTTGCATACCGCGGTAAATAAAAGCACTCCATCTATATCGTGTTGAAGCGGATGTCGTGGAAGCCCAGTAAATGTGTCAGCAATCTTCAATATATTTCTGTCCAGTTGGTTAATGATTTTATTAATGTAAAATATAGTCATAATTTATTATTATTATTTGAGGTATTTAACGTACACTTTTTGAATCGACTGATTATGTCATCACACGGATTATAAACTAATGTAATTTATTTTACAATACATTTATCTATTTTCCTGAGGCATGGTTAAAGTTTCTTGATGTTCGACAATAAGTTAAATAAAAAATAGATCTTTTAATAAAAGTGAAAGTAGTAAATAAGTTGAACCAATAAAAGAATGTCCCATTAAAAATTATAGAATACAATGGTTAAACGGAGGAAATCCAAGACTGATGACATAAATACGCCGAAAGATCTCTCATCTATTAATTTTTTTTATGACAGGTTTACTGACGGTGGTTTTATCCGAAACAGTTTTCCACTCGCACTCCACGCAAATACAAATGCACTTCCTCTAAATTTAACCTTACTCGTCTCTAATAAATAATTAGTAAACATACGTATAACTCAAACGGGTAGTAAGATTCGGTGCTAAAGAAAACCTCACTAATATTATGCCAGAATGTTATCAATAGTAACCTTAATAGAATTGTATTTTTTTAAATGTTATTCCTAGCATACCGGAGACAGCTCTGTCGGTCACATCAGCCATGCAGGTGGGACGACGCGATCCCGGAGGAGCGAACCGTCCATCATCTTGGTGACAGAGAGACAAACGAGCATCTTGTCACGTGGTGAGAGAGCGAGTGCCCAGGTGGAGAATAAAACATTCTACATGATAGTAAACACTGATGGAAATACTAAATAAAACTTGAACTAAATTATTTTGGGAACGTTAAAACTAATATTCCTAGAATAAATCAATGAAATTTGATTAATATAAATTGTTTTAAATTAAATTAGATTAAAATTAAATTAGTTGAAAAATTGCACGTGGATTTGGGAGCCATACCTGGGACCTTTATCTTTACGCGCCAATGACCCCGGGCTCCCTGTGTATTGAATTTAAATGAAATTTGAGCTCCAATATTAACTATGAAGAGGTTGTAAGTGCAAAAAGCAAGGTTTGGGATGTACTCTTAGTGGCTTTTACTGCGGGGCTTAAGATGTAGATAAATATATACAGGTTCGGGACACCATATTGTCTTTCTTCCGCTTTTATATTAAAATATACATTTACTAAAAACTAATTTGATTTGTGAAATGAAATAATTGGTCATTACATTGTTTTAGAAACGTTACACCAAAGATCATATCATTTTTGTCCACCGAAGAGCATATTAATCAAATTGATTTTCAAAGACCTGAATTAAAAAGTATATAATTATATTTACTTATAGCTCTGAAATTATTTGTTTTATAAACATATACTTCAAATAAAAGATTTTTATCTTTAATAGTACTACAACCCATAATGATAAGTTATTTCGTAACTGAGATAGTTGCGGCGAAATTATACAAATAGGAAAATTTCCCTTAAGTAAAATATTATTATTCGCACCACGTCTAACTACCCGTTCGGGTTATACGCACTTACGATAATGTGTAATGGTAGGGTGGTTGTGAGATGAAATGAAGGACCTACAGTTTAACGTGGGATCCGAACCACGGTGGAGGCCTGGCATTCCACACATTCACAAGTTGTGATTAATACATGTATTGTCAGAGGTGAAGGAAGGGTCTGGTAATCAGATAAATCTGTGTCGGGACCAAGAATTGAACCCTGGACCCTCAGCACAGAAGTCTGACACCCTACCCATAGACAGCCAGGTCACCCTTATGTATTGTACCCTCAAAGTCATTTTCATAAGAAAATGGGAATTGCCATCTCGTTAATAAATATTGTATAGATATAAAATTTAATCAAAATCATTAAAGTGATTTTTGCGAAAATATTTTTTTCTTTAGTTTTTGGTCATTCAGTAAACTACCCTTAAATTTAGGGTAAAATATTTAATTCCCAAACCCTTCGTGGGACCTTATGAAAACCCCAGATACCAAGTTTTGACCCAATTGGTAAGATAGTTTCGGCTCTAGCCCGAGGTCAGACAGACGGAATTGCGAAAACAACTTTTTTGGTTTTGAGGGGTCATGAAACGTCGATATTTATCAAAATCTCGAGTTTGATTTTTTTATAAAAGTAAAAATTAATTGTGATGTTTGTTATCTTTTAATGTTATAACGTTATCAAAGACTTGAATGATCGAAACTAATTAAAGAAAAGGTTTGATGAGTTACTTTAAAATTACAACTCAACATTTACTTAAAAAGTAGATGAGAGAACAATTTGTAGAATAAAATCATCCCCAGTGAAGAAGCCGAGATTGAACCCGGGCACGTGGACTAGATGTCAAGATTGTCTAGTCTGGTTTGCCGGTAACACTGTCGAGGTTTTAACCCAGACCGGGTGAATAAAGGGTAGTTTTAATTGAACGACTTTCCACTCCCTCTCTCCATGCAAATGCAAGTACAGTTTGTTTACCCTAAAAGTTAGCAGCTTACTTTGGCCGATTACACTATGATCCGATCTCAGGAGCTACGTCATAGTGTATGTAATCCATCAAGATAAGACTGCAACCTTTCAGGGTCTTTCCTCATAAGTACTCTATAGTTCTATTAAAATGAGTAAGGCCCAGACGGGTAGTAAGACGCGGTGGAAAAGTTATGTTCAGATCTGAACTCTTTGTACCTAGTGCAAAAATGTTTCGAGCCCCTCACGTTTTGTGTCTATCTCATTCATTCACTCACATATGGAGATGAAGAGAGCCATACCCACGAATCTAACCAGGATAGAATGGGGAGTGGGAAAGATGGGAAGTTTGGTCTACACCAACAACCCACCCTCAAACCCCACAGTCCCCACCAGCCCTTTCACATCCCTCATGAAAAAATAGAGGGGTAGGAGCACCACCGATAGAAAGACCGGTCCCAAAACCATTCTGTTTTACTGTCCGAAAAGTTTATCCCCTCCTGCCAAAAAGTCTTTTCTTCTCGTTGTGACTCTCTTTCTCTATTTTTCTATCTCTTTCTCCGGGTAGGATTTGGATCTGTCCGGACCCGTTACGGTCTAGAATTCGATTTCATTTCGAACGACTTTGGAAAAAAGAAAAGAAAAAACGACGTAAAGAAACGGAGGAGGACCCACATACACACAAGAGGCTAAGTGCTCGAGCTGGTTGAAAAAAAAAAACAGAATTTAAGAAAAACACAGACAAGGAATACCGAATGTACAATTCGAGTTATCCAGAGAATACAAAAAAACCAAGGTTAAAAAAAAACAGTATGGCATATACTATTTATATAACAATAGACTTACTATCAAAAACTAGGATGTTCACTTAATTTAAACTCGTAGAAAATTCAAGTTCCCTACCTCAATGGGTGCTGTCCACTATTCTCACCCAGATGTTACAAATGGGTAAATAAGATTGAACCTTTAATAACCTGTTTAATTTTCATTTATCCCCTCCCCCCTTACCGACTTACTAACCATCCGGGCCAACCAAATTGCACTTCACTAATCGGAAAAGGATTAAGAAGCTAGACTCTAAATAAAATGTTGCAGAATTTGCACGAAGGGAGGATTATGTCATTTAGGGAATAAACACCCTAAGCACGTTCAGCAAACCCGCTTCAGTGACAGAATGGTCTAATATGTGACTCTCGTGTTAGAATGGCCTGCTGATAACGGGGTGATCGGGGTTTAAACCCCGGTAGGGTCCATCCAGAGTGTTTTTCCTAAATGGTTTACCAATCTTCTTCCACGCAAAAGCGGGAAGATTACCTCTAAAATGTTTTTTTCCTCATGCCTAACTCATTAGAGTAATTATACATGCGTATAACCTGAGCAGGAATCAAGACACGGTGATAAATAACACACACATACACTGGAACGTGATTCGAACCCCGGCCTTCTCATCACCAGCAAACCAGATCAGAGGACCCTATAATTAAATCTACGTACTCACAGATACGGGGACAGTTACACTCAATAATTATTTGAAACAAACATTTCTATGCATAGTGAATTAGTAGTGAGGAAAGGAAAGAGGGTAAATGCCGCCAATAGAAAGAAATTCAAGCAATACAGTGTTCGCGTGCACGTCTGGGTAAGTTGGTACGACCGAGTCGGTAACTGGCTGGAGCTTAGCACTTCCTCTCCACGGTCCGCCTGAGGGAATACCAACTTGCATGCCTACATTTTCCCTGCTTCGCCGTAGCTCGGACCCGACCAAGTTAGAGCGGAAGTAAAGAAAAAAAAAGTAAGGGGGTTTGAGGAGGCCTAAGTTTGGCCACCAGAGTAGACCGGGGAATAGGGGGCTAGCACTTTGTGAAAAGAGAAAATCCTTTTCACGGGTCAGCAAGGTGCCCATTGCATCCTTAGACCATAGACGAATAATAGAGTACGACTTTGAAACACTTGCAAGTGAAGTTGCAACGACCAAAGTGAGTGTCCGTGACGTCACTAAGACTATGATTTTCATCCTCACGCTCCAGTGCCGACTGTATTAATGTAAGGTTTAACCATCCAAAATGATGAAACAGGATGAATAGCGCGAATTTAAAGGAAACGAACCAACGATCACCTGGAGAGGCCACAACTTTTGCCAGTTGTTACATTCTTGTTATTTTATTTTATTGATTAGTATCAGATATTATCGTTACTCTGCTTTCATAATAAATATATTATTTAAAAATATAATTACCTGCTTTTAATATATAGATAGCCGTTTGCAAAGAAGATCGATTGCTAGTGACAAGGATATCGGGGTTCAAATCCCAGCCAGGTGTTATGAGGGTTTTCTCCTCTCCACCCAATGTAAATATGAGTACACTTTTTCTAAATCCAACATAACTCATCCCTAGCACATTAGCGTAATCAGTACATATTATGCTTATAACCCGCGATTTTAGAATGACTGCCCCAGAAGATTCCGAAAGCAAAAAATGTTCACTTTAGGCTAACACGTCAGAAGTAATCCGAGAGTAAAGTTTTTCACACCCTTGAAAATATACAATAGAACTGTGCAATGCACACCCCAACTGTTTGAAATAATGCTAAAACAACACTCGAGAGTCACTCAGGGGAGAGAACTTATAGTAAAGGTTGAGAGCGAGATGCTGAGGAGGGGAGGGTGTAAAGGAGAAGCCACTTATCACCTTGAATTTCCGCGGCGGAATATGCTCTCAAACTCGTTTTACCTCCCTACTTAGCTCAGTTTCACTTGTGGCGGGGTTGTGTAACGTTAAACTACTCAGAACGCTCCATTCCACCCGCTCATTGAGGTAATCGAGTGAGGCGGATGGACGGCGCAAAAAGGGAAGGGACTGAATGTGCAGAAACACTTCAAGTGCAAGCTCGGTTGGAGAGGAGGGATAGAATAACCTTATGACATTGTCAACTAGGACGATATTGCAACTATTACATACGAGGTATTCTAATTACTATGGGCATTATAGCGCACACCTTTTGAACCGGCTTATTATATAATTACACTACTTACAAACCAACCTAGTTTGAGAACCGACACAAAATACAATATCTAGGCCGTATATCCATCAATGTGATAAGAAAATTCCCAATTTAATCAATTGTAAATTTTTCGACCATATCAATAATCAAATTTGAGAGCCTTAAGTTGGAATGGAAGTGGACGCAAGAAAAAGTCAGTGTTTTTGCAATGTTTATGGTAAAACCTTTTTTTTTGTGCCAAAATAAATAAAATATTGCTCCAGTACAAACATAGAATTTAATTTTCTTCAAATGGCGATCTCAAAATTTCTTGGCTATCTGTCAAGGGTGTCCTTGAATTTAACTACAACTTTTTCTATTCATTTAAAAAGTTTGTTAGATAATGCCGCCATGCTCATGACCGATATTGAGGAAATATTGATATCAACATGTGAAGAAAATTAAACTATATGTTTGTACTGAAGCAATATTCTATTTATTTTGATCAAAAAAGTTTTGCCATAAAACCTGCAAAAACACTGGCCTTTTATCGCGTGCCCTTACATTCCCCCTTAGCTCAGTAGACTACCGACTTACCTAAGGTGCTAGACTAGACAGTGTAGATATTGATTGTTACTATAGGCCAGGCCATGTATTTATTTCTCATCCGATTTATTGTTGAGAAAAAACGGACACAAAATCCACTATAATTGACATGTCAGTAGAACTCATTTTAGGTTTATTACCAGCGCGAGCAGAAGTACTAATAACTCACTTGCATTTAGCTCTTGTAAAACATTTGAGTAACATTATTATTATTATTATTAGCACCGCGTCTTACTACCCATTCGGGTTATACGCACTTACGCTAATGTGTAATGGTAGGGTGATTGTGAGATGAAATGGAGGACCTATTGTTTAACGTGGAATCCGAACCACGGTGGAGGCCTGGCATTCCTCACATTCACAAGATGTCTTGTCAGAGGTGAAGGAAGGGTTTGGTAATCAGATATATCTTTGCCGGGACCGAGGATTGAACCCCGGCAGCTAGCATAGAAGTCTGACACCTTACCCCTAGACCACCAGGTCACCATTTGAGTAACAATATCTCATATAATATTTTTTAATAAAAATATTGCTATTAAATTTCAACTTTATTTTACTAAATATATAATTATAAAAAATCAATGTATATCACTGGCTGAAGGAAAGGCGTAGCCTTTCAATGGCCCGCATACATCACTTGTGTGGTAAGAATGAAATTGCTGTGTTAGTAAATACCGCAACAAATGCTACAACCTTGCCTCCCTTTACTCCCTCTGCAGTACTTTTAGAAAATAATGAGGATAGAAAAGTTATTAGCTCAAGATTTAAAATCAAGTGCGTTCCAACTCTATGAACACACGTTAAAACGACGCATAGTTTGCCCTGCATGAAGGAATCCTACGCCTCATTGATTTAAAAGAGAGGGAACGTTTTTCTCTGTTCTATATGTATGTGTCTGGCAAAGGTGCTAAGCCGCTTTACAGACCATCCGCTTTGTTCAGCTACAGACACACCAGGGCTTACCCTTAATTCCACCCAGTTTATCCGACCGCATTGGCTGCTAGAGAGGACCTCCCTCCTCCCCTCACCGAGAGCCTAGGAGAGCGGCGGCAACGTTTCAAAAGCTTGCCGCCAGCACCGCCCTTTACTCTGCTTGGCGTCGCGCCAAAAGTTCGCGGCTTAAATTATTCACTAGGCAAGAGGAGTGGGAAGGGGGGGGGGGGGATCAAAAACAAAACGATCAATTCAGATATCTGAATATATTTCCGCGAAAAGCCTGCATGAATGATTTGCAATTCAGTTGGCGAACTCATTTTTTTTTCTCGCGCTATGAGTTTTACTACACTTTTTTGGCCATCCTCAACTTTAATTGATTTTAAGGACCTAGGATGAGTAAGATGAATTTTAAGGAAAATCATCACAATTTCACTCGGCCCAGATAATAACTGAATCCCGACCTTCGAGTCGAAGCTGAGCAATATTTAGCGTGATCGCGGTTGCATGGAAGGTACAGTCAAATTTTAAAACAAAGAGCCTTATGTGACTGAAAGAAAAGTTAATGGCTATACTTTCAAATATTCATAGGTCAAGTCATTTGATCTTCAGCTGTCACCTTTGATATAGACTCTATAATCATAATACCTATAAAATAACACTAATAAGTAATACTATAGTAAAATATTATCGATGATAAAGGGGAAAAAATATGTTTGCATTTTATAAAAGACCCTTCTTATGAAAACTAGATACAATGAATACTTAAGACGCTTACAAACACAAAAGATTGGGGAGGACTGGGTTAAAGCCTCAGACGGGTGTTTTGGAGTTTTTTTAAAATCCAAATGTGTATTTTCACTGTGGTTTTTCCATCCTCTTTTCACGCTGATGCGGTGTATTTTATAAATATACTCTCGCAATCTCTATGATTTAGAATAGCTGATAGCCTTAGGGAAACATACAAATAGTAGTAATACAAATTATAAGCTTGACTTATTAACATGTTAAATATTTTTTTCTGCAAATATCACTTGTTAGATAGTACCAGTGCCGATAAATGATATAAACAAAGAAACACATACCGTAGTTATATTTGAGCAATATGGGAGAGAAAAAAGAAATTGTTTATGTTTTAAAGTTGAGCCTATCTTTTTACTTCGATACCACTATGCCAGCTTTGTCGGTTTCTGATGTACAGTACGTGAATAGTATTGAATTATAATTTTTTATTCTGAGGTATATAAAAAGCTTTATAAAAACGCCCAGCAAATAAAAATTAAAAAACAAACTCGTGTATCAAGTTTTGTTTGCTTTCTGGCTAGGTCATTATGTCACTCATTTTTCGGATAAGTTTCTGGCTGATTATTAATCCTGGAGAATTTGAACTTGAACAAAATGAAAAATAACAATTTAATATAATAATTTCTCCCTTTTGGGTGACAGTGAAAGACTGCAGGTTAATCATTCAACAAGCCCGATAATTGATCACCATTGTTGTAAGGCTATAATCAAAGCACTTCACGTCAATCAACTAATAATACACGAGTATATTATTTTATATGGAAACTCTACATTACTATACAATTTCAACTTGATGTGTATATAGTAGAAAAGAGATAATTTTTAAAATACTTGACGTAATATCATTTCTCAATTTTATACCACCTAAAAATAAATACATTATGAACAAAACAACAAAAAGTTCTATAAGACTTTTGAAAGGTTATAAAACAAAATTTTAAGCCTGGATGCTTTACACAAGAAAATACTTAGCAACAGAAACGAAAGCTTGGAAGGTAAACCTCTAAAGTACAAAAAAATAGAGTATTGTTTTTATACAGGAGGTTGGATGGAAATATAAGGAGGTATTGGGGAAGAAGAGGGGGGGG
>CABFOW010000622.1:213441-226407 GCA_902141385.1 Timema californicum
GATGGGTTGGGAGTTTGGAAGAGGAGGGCCGAAAAAAGAAAATATAACCACTTCATTGATTCTGACACCTCGGAAGTTGCTGCGATAATAACGAAAGAATAGAATAAAAGGAAGACCAGGGAAGAGAATGGAAGGAAAATGCGGAAGAGGATGTAAGACGATAAGCCGGTTGTGTGCTTGTGTGTGTGTTTTATATGAGATGTCATAAGTCAAAAGAGCTGCCTGCTGTCGAGATCTTTCTTCTCTAGATTTTAATATCGCGGCTCCATGCCGCCGCCTGTCAATGACTGCTGCGGGAATCTCAAAATTTGGAAGAGCGAACATGCGCTATCACACATGCAAGATTAGAGAGGGGGAAGGGCTTCTGATTTAACTTTCAACCGAACCGACTAGCCTGCCTGCTTCTACATTATATTTCATATTGATATACGCCAAAGGGCTAGTACGAAAAATACTAATACGGGTTTTAGTGAGTTTTCTGATAAATATTAAGCAACATCCTCACTAAACGGACAGTAAAATAACAATAAAAGCTTCATATATATAAAGATAAAATAGGAAAAATTATTTCTTCAATACTGTGTTATTATTTTCAATAATAATCAAACAATTAGCCCGCTTCAATGACTTCTTAATTGTTAAAGTGGCCACCCACGAATCTTGAAGATACTGGTTTGATTCCAAAAGCCACTGGCACAAAAATTAATACTTTCATATGGGTTAATCATGTAATACAATTATAAAATAACCCAAGAGTTTTGGATGGGTGTGTAATATTAGGTTAATTTGTAAGTCATGTGGTGATATAGCTAGTATGTTTGGAAAAAAATAATAAATACTATAATAAGCCAAGATAATTACAAAAGTTTTTTAAACATTGTTCTATAGGAAGACTACTTTAACACATGATATCTATTGGTACCCGGGACTTTCTGTGCATATGTTGTGTAAATTTGTCTTAATAAATACAAAAAGTTCGAAAAGTTAACTATCCATCCGGTTAGTTTGTATACTTGCACTAGTGGTATAGGAATGAGTAAGTCAATATTACAGGAAATGTACCCACATTTACTTGTAAAGAGAGTGAGAAAAGGTTGTAAGAGAAAATCACACATCAAGACACCTAACCCGAATTCAAATTCCTAGCTACCCGTCTATAGAAAAATAGGACGAGACCAACGTATTTGTCTACAAGCCCACAGTTGTGTGTCTCATTCTTATTGTTAAGTAAAAAGAGCTTTCTCATCTATCATAATACTGCACGCATGATCTCGTATGAATCAAATACAAAGTTACTTTGAAGACCACAACATACTAGTTTAAAACAAAGGTTGATTCCAAATGTGTGTAACGACCTCCAGCATGCTTACCTCCTACTCCCTTCCTCCCACTCCTCCAGCTAAAATTTGATCTGTCAGGAAGCTTCACACATACACCCTCAACATCCACTTTACATACACTGACTACTGTATCAAGTGAGAGTTAACTAAGTGTAAAGTAGGCCAAAAGCACACACAGTAGGGACAATGAATGTTAAGCCAGATACAAAGCTTGTGAGATCTGTACGGCAGCCTCACGCATTAATATGCTGAGGGTACACACAAACACATACACACACTTGATACTCGCGTAGCGCCGACATCACTCAACTCCATCACAATGCAAACACCTTCGTGCGTGTTTGTGTGTGACTGTATAAACCAACTCAATTAATCTTTTTTTTTTACACATTTTTAATGGAACATATCTCATCATAAGGTCATCAATCTTGCGACTGTTTTGCCGCAGCTCACCACTTTTGTCAATTCTAGGACTATTTTTTTTTTACATCTGAGTATCTTTTTCTGCCAACACCATCCACTATCTGATTCATTTACATCAGTATTGGTCTCTCTCTTCAATTTCTTCCTTCCACATCTCCCTTTATAATTATTTGTCAAACTATTATGTCTCAGTATATGACCTACCATGTTAACTCTTCTTTGCTGTACACCTTTCCAACGTTTCCTTTTATCATTTGCTTTTCATAGCACTACTGTAATTGATACTATCTCCAACCATAAGCGTGTTTTCGCGGTTGACGTGGTATCGGATGTTTACGACCATAGCGTTTTATTTCTCATCTCTTTATGTTAATGTACGTGAACTTTCTTTAAGATTTAACCTCATCCCAAACCCTTAACCTGAAGTCATTTGTAGCCTGAGTGTTTGTTGGTCACCCACATACATATCAAGTGAGTACTTTTGTCATGTCCATGAAAACAAATCTATAGTGGGCCATATATTTGTGAGCTTAACTCATTAAAATAAAAGTTGGTAGGCTTAAGTGCTATGAAACAAACTATTAACGACTAATTTAGGTTATTACAAGAACATAAGATTTGGATGTACTTAAATGAAATGCCTCGACGTTCTCAGAGAGAGTGAAAGCACCAAATCAATGATTGAGTGTGAGTGAATGTGACTCGTGTGAGTGCAAGAGAGCGCGAGAGAGTGTGAGTGAGGAGAGGGATAGTGGGGGGCGGGGGACGACGACGACGACGACTACGACATATCCAATGTCCCCGGTCGGATAACTGTCACTCTTATGTACACATCCCAATATCTACATAAAATCACCTTTTTTAGATGACATATTAAAACAAATGTGTATGATAAGCCCAACTAATAAAGTCTAATCTAATTTACAGTCTATGTCACGCCTGGACTATGTTTAGTTTTATTATAGTATATAAATTGACTTTGATCATATAAAATGTTTATTGCACCTTTTCATTATTGTGTTTTATCAGTATGTAAACTCAAGCAGTGGCGCGTTTATAAATGGCCAATACTTAGTAAATTAATCATCTATTTATATATTTATGAATAAATAATATGCTTAAATAGTTCATATTTAAGTGTCAAACTATGAACCCGCTAGTATTTACAAAATAGAGGTGTTAATAAATAGTAAGTTATTTCGCGTCAATTCGTGAAATATAACTTCCTATCCCTGTCTTCTTCTTAACTCCATTCACAGGTCTATCTGCCTGTACCGTCTTCAAAAATGTTCCAGCCATCTCTTCTTGGGTTTACCAATGGACTTTCTTCCTTTTGGTAGTCAGGACTCTTGCATCTGTTGTGTTATCCGCCGTATACAGGTTGGAATCAAATTCTCACGATTCCTCTTCAGAGAGCAAACACCTTTAAAAAAAGACGGAAAGTTAAAGGACCGAACATCTCCAATGTTCGTTTTGAAAATAGGTGATACTATCAACTGGGTCTATACACCAGCGCTTCCAACCAGGATAGTGAAAGGCTTAATAACAACAATGAAAGTATAGTTTTTTTATTTAATATAAAACGTTGTTCATGCTTATATAAGGTGTTATAAACGGCCTCCATACATTTAGAGACAGGTAACACTATGACATCCTGTACAAATCACAGCATGCCAGAATATACGGTTGTACAAGCAACGTGCGATATCGGTGTCACCTATAACTCATACACGGCTGAAAAGGTGGAAGGTGACGGCTATAAGGTCTTTATTGCAATCCTTGGCTGAAAGTGATTAATGCCAACCTATTCGGATACAATTATTATTAGCTTACTAATAGCTACTATAGTATCAATAAAAAGTGTTATCAAACGATTATAATAATCTTTTTCAAACGAGATCGTCTAAAATGCTGCATTCTCTTCATAAATAAAAATGGCGAGCCAGATGTAACAATGGCGGTTAATGACGTCATATAAACCTTATTTGATTGTGTCCGTGCACTGTTTACAAAATAAAACGTTTTATTTTGAAACTCATATTTTGTGTGGATCTTTCTTTAAGTTATAAACAAACTTTTAATTGTTTTGTTGGCCAGTTATAACAAGATAAAAGTGTGAATAAAATTTTTTGATTTATAATATATCTTGTTGCCACAACCACAAAACAAAATAAAACCATACTAGTTTTATTAACATATTTTGTTCTTTCAATACTTTACGAAAACGCCAACTACTAAGACATTTTTAGGGAAACATTATTAGAAGAGTTCACTAACACTTTGTACTGAAAATACAATTTTACTCAGCAAATAATAATTATTTCCGAATAGGTTGACATTAGTGACTTTCAGCCAATGTTTGCAATAAAGAACCTTCTGCTAGCTGTCACTTATCACCTCTTCTATCGTTGCTAGTGTATAGTTAGAACGGAAACAGAGAGATGAAGTCTCTCGCGCAAGGCCATTAGTATTCACCGAGTACAGCCACTTCAATCAAGGTGTGTATTTCTAGGCGGAATATGTAAAACAGGCCCGGGTCGCGGTAAGGTGAGTTGAAGAGGAGGTAAAAGGTTGGGGGTGAAGTGTGTTTCATAGAGCGACGTTTTGTATACAGTACTATACTACATTACACTCTGACGTGCCTGTTGGCGTCTTTCCCACAGCAAACACCGCGCCTTGTTAGGATTGTTCACTGTTACTGCGTTTGCCGACTAGCCTTTGCCTAGAGTGTTACTCTAAATTGCGAGGAAATATTCGGCAACTCACAAACAGAGCGAGGATGAAAGAGAGAAATGGAGATTAAATATCAACTTAAATACGACATTGTATGTTAGTCGCGATTCGACGTGGTATTTGCTTCCTTGCTAAGCTGTGAGCCCAACGCCGACGTGACAGAGAGCGAGGAGGGAAGGGAGGAAAAGTAAAACGATTCCCTCTCCCTCACAATAATTCTCTGACGAGCTCTAACGAAATAATTGGTAGAGCAGGCGTATCAAATTTGGTTTGATCATATGGGCCAAATTGAACATTTAAAAAAATGAGGGGGCCTCATTAAGAATATATCTATTTTGATTATCTTAAGTAAAAATAATTCCAACTTTGTATCATGTAAATTACAAACAAAAATTATTATAATAATAATATATCCTACCTAATATTAAAACAATAAGACTAACTTTTTTTTACCAACAATTTGAAACAAGCGTATAGTCCGAAAGGGTATTAAAGACGTGGTGCTAAATATAAAATTAAATAAACCCTTGCATTTATAACAAGGTGCTGAAGTCGGACTTTAAATCTTCTTACAAAGTCACTTTTGTATTTGTTGATATAATGTGTGTCCATAAACCGAGATCTCTTGGAAGTTTTGTTCCATTTTATGTGAGGATAACAGTTTTAAAATTATTATGTGTTGCCAAACATTGCACATATTTGGTGGCAAATGAAACTTTTTTGGGAATTGACTTATGTTGGTGAAATCTTAGGGATTTGGTACACAAACATCATTTGCCAGAATTTCGTAATTTATGCAAAAAAAACCTAGTAGTATAACACATAATGAATGGTTGATTATCAAGTCTGCGAGCCGAGTGGGCTGCCGGTTTGACATGCCTGGTGTAGAGTATTATTCGATACCAAAAGTTGTATACTGTGTAACGATACTGATTTGGACCCCTCTCATATATTCAAAAAGTCATGGATGAAGTGCATTTTTCTTTAAAGTACTATTGTATGTAAAATATCCTTTCAATACTTCTTCCATGGAGAATCACGCGCTTTTCAAAAATAACGTCAAAGGATTGAACAATTAAAACTTATTTTTTCTTTCAAAAGTCAACTCCGCAGTATTTACCAAAAAAGCAAGTAACGCTAGCTCCCTCTACCCGATAGGAATCTAGCCTTCATAACACCTGTCGCCTGGACGCTTTCGATTAGTTGGTTCTGACACTGGTCACGAGCGGTCCAAGGTTAGGTCATATATAAGCTGCTTGTGCGTATGAACACACAGAGTGCCAATACAAATTAAGGGTGTCGGTGGTATAAATCTAACAAATTATTAACAGTACCGGTAGCATAAATATAGCAGTAGCAGTAATTCACAGTGCCACTAACTGAAATCTGTAGTTTAACTAAACTGAATCATATAAACTTTATCTTCATACCGAAGATAAAATCACTTTAATAAATCGTGTGCAACATTAAAGGTCTTATTTATTCAATTAAAGTATCACTTAATAATTCCGTATCATAATAATTGGCGCTAGATCACAGAGCTATAAATACCAATTATCTCACAATACCGAAATACCGTACCACCTTAATTAGTGCTCGATCACGGGGCAATTATCAGCTGATTAAACGGTATTACTTCAATCGGAGACATCGCCGACGAGAATCTTTATAATCGACGCCCAGCGCGGACCGATTAGTTCAATAACGTTATAACTGTCGAATTATAGACGGGGATCACAGCAAGTCACACATACATGTATATATTCTTCCAGGGTGAGCATCCTAAAAAAAAACCTGCACTTTTAAATTGAAAGCTAATAGGGAGCAATTTTTTAAATATTGAGAGCCACGTCTTACCACCCATTTGAGATTAGAATAATTCAAGGTTGTTCCGAGCATAGACTCTTACACGTTGCTTAAGGTGTGACCTATAATTTAGAATTTTACTTAATAGCCAATGGGATAAATAGCCTACTTAGCCCCGAGTCTTACTACCCGTTCGGGTTATATGCTTAAGTACTAATTACTCTAATGGGTTAGAAATTGGTAAGGTTGAATTTAAAGGAAGTGAACCCGCATTCACGTGAAGGGAGAGTGGAAAAACATTTAGGAAAACCCCCCTCAGATGGCCCGAGCGAGATTCGAACCTAAATCTCACCAACCTCGGCAGTCTAGCTCAACACGAAACGTGCGCGTTAACTAACTACGCCGCCAAGGCGGGTCAATGGGATGAAAAGCTTTATTTTACAACTTTGGTTCAATTTTCCTTAAGTGACGTAAGGTTACGATATTATTTTAGCATTGTAACAACAACAACAACAATAATAATAATAATACAAAACCAAATATTATAACAGGTAAATTACACGGCATTAAGTATTATTATTATTATTATTACTATTAGCTTCCGGAGAGTAGCGAGCCTATAAGTTTGATAGCTCCTATAGATATCTAAAACATATTTGTTTAATAGTTGATGCATAGCTAAAATATTTTCATAGCCTATTTTTTTTCTAATATTACATACTGAAAATAAAGTTTAAATATTAAACTTATTTGTGAATTTTTTTAAAATTATCTTTTAACTCCCCCCATTATATTCCAAACGTGAGCTACAAAAACAAGAGCGGCGGCTGAATAACTGGATAGCTATATCCAACAAATGATAACGATGGTTTAGCCTATAACAAGTAAGCAATTCATTAACAGAAATACCTGCTTCAGTAGTCGCATGGTCTAAGGCCTGACTCTCGTGTTAGACTAGCCTGCAGATGACAGGGAGATCGGGGTTCAAATCGCGGTCGAGTATCCTGAAGACGTTTTGACCAAAATAGTTTTCTACTCTACTTCCAAGCTAATTCGGATGCACTTTCTCTAAATTCAACATTATTCATCCCTAGATTATTAACGTAATTAGTACATATGCCTATAACTTGAAAAGGTATTAAGACGCGGTGCTAAAAATAATAATAAAACAACGGAATCATCTATCACCTACCTAGAGGTGAAGAAATCCACTCTAGGACGATTTAACTACGACCTGGTCGAATTAAAAGCAGGCCGAGCCACTCACCTAACTGTGCTGGTGTAAAAAGGTATTTTTAAGGCGAATTAACAATAATGTAATAACGATATAGGCCTAAGTTACACACCAAGAAGCAGACATGCAAATTTTGTTCCACTTTGTGACGCCCTCACAAGGCGGGCATCTATGACGTCACGACACTAGTTCGGCTCGTTAGCGCTCATCACGGGGCGACGAGTACACCACTCTGTCATGAAACAGTCTCCGTTTCCAAGGATCATCGCAAAAGTGTGAAACAGTTGCCAGCTAATCGAGTCGCTCTCACTGGATTTACATTCCTAGGGGAATATCGCAGCACCAAGACAATAAAGACGGCTGACTAGCTTCAGCAGCAACATTTTTTTTTTCACATAAGGATTTTTATTAAAGTTGAGATAAAGTTTATTAAAAACAAGCTTGACCGTCTTTTTTTTTTACAAAGAGATAAACCTTATGTCACTGATAATATTAGCACTGGAGCATAAGAATTAACAAATCAGATAAACAATATAGGGCCTAATACTAGTCATAAATTAGTTATCATTTACTTTCTGGACAAGGCACAGGACTTATCAAGTTAGTTTTGCCTACACTCCCAATTGTCATACATTATCTGACATACGACAGGTCATATGATCTGAAGCTGTTATTTCTGATATACAGGGTGTACTGTGACATGTGAGACCCCTTCAAGAGGTGGCAAGGAGACACACAAACAATGAAAAATGTTCATATTAACATTTGGCCCATTTGGCATTATTTCCTAGTTACAGCCAAGTGATTCCACTAAACTGATTGTATACCATACTCTATATTTCTCAACCTTCTGACTAGGTATGTTCAGACAAACACCTGGTATTTTTGAAAACCTGCGTCATTCTACGACACGACGACTGCAGGCTTGCATTCAGGCCAAAGTGGCCATTTTGAATTAAGCAGCTCCACATTACTGGATACAAACATGAATACAGCTTGAAAGTCAAATGGGACACAGTTTATATTAACTTTTTAATTGTTTTCGTGTTTCCCGTCCACCAATAAAGTGGATCTTACATTTTACAGTACACCTGTGTTTTATCACTATCAAACCTATACAATAGCCTTCGTGGGATCAAACCCAGCCGGGGTTTACGGATTTTTCTTGAGCGATAAAAATCCGTAGCACAACTGCCATCGGAGGGAAAGTATATTCGTCGGTCCCTTGTCGATTGTGGATTGTAAAAGAACCCTGGAAGGTATGTGAAAATACCTTTCAAGGCAAAATTGGTACGTACTTTTGCTCTCGCTCATAGAAATTATCGTGTTCTGATATAATCAGTGGTGTCAGAAAGTGCACGTTAAATACCTCACATAAATAAATAATATAAAATAGCCCTAATAATATTGTAAAATATTGTCATTGTTGATAAAAAAAGAATATTTGTATTTTTTAAAAGTTTATTCTTACCAAAATATTAATATAACACCCAAGCTCAAGTGCGTAAGATTTAAATAATATCTCAATAAAAGGATAAACTCTTTATTTTATTTACTTTTATTTTTGATGCGCGGTGCCAAGGTTTGAGCTAGTGTTTTCTATACCTAAATAGAAACACAGATGATAAAGGACGTAAGTATATATCCAGAATACAAGTGTTCTCCCCTCAGCCCCCCGCCCCCAACTAAAAACCTTTAAGAACTTCTCAAATGTTTGTGTCGTGAAAGTATAGGGAATACAGCTGTAATAGCGTGAAGAGAGAGAGTGAGAAAATAGCAGCGGAAACCATATTTTTTCAATTGTAAAAATCTCAGTCAAACTATTAGAAAGTAGGTATCTGGTTGGAAGAAACTTTGAAACAATAAATACATAATATAATGTATTTTTGCGGCAAACACTGATTACATTTTACTTATTATTAATTATTTGATATACATTATATAACAAAAGTGACTGCTGCGTATCACACGATTTGACGTATGAATACGTGAAAGTAAATATAATAGCTGTTCAGGTGGGAGTATAGGGAACATGAGTTAAGGGCAATATTTTTGCAGTTTTTGTACCAAAACATTTTTTGGGTCAAAATAAATCAAATAATTACCCAGCAAAAACAGAGTTTAATTTTTTCACATGGTAATGTATCAACAGTTCTTAAATACATGTCAAGAATGTCCTTGAACTTAATGAGAACTTTTTCTCTTCCTTTAAAAAGTTTGTCATCTAATGCCGCAAAGGCAGATATTCAAGATTTGTTAATATTACCACGTGAAGAAAATTAAACTTAGTTTTTAAAAAAGCAATATTTCATTTCTTAAAAAAAATTTTTTTTTTATATATTTAAATACTGCAAACACACTGTCCTTAACTCATGTTCCCTACACTCCCACCTTAGGTTGTAAGATAGGGTTCCTCTTAATAAAATTGTACTCTTAGGGCCAGTTTCATAGTCAAATCTAGTACGCCTCAAGTGCGGCGCTACACTAAGTACATGACGACACCTACCTAAACTCGAATGGAATGGACCGTTCTCGCATAGGAAACTGGCCCATTCCATTCGAGTTTAGGTAGGTGTCGTCATGTACTTAGTGTAGCGCCGCACTTGAGGCGTACTAAATTTGACTATGAAACTGGCCCTAAGCCTTAAGGGATATTTTAGTAAGCTATGATTCACTACCGAACGCATCAAGGATTATTATTTCATTTTGTGTTTATTTACATGTGTAATATTCTATGCTTCATCCTTACGAGTGCTGCTTCATTTCTTTAAAATATCCTCTCCTCCTTCAGTCTCGTCTGTCTAGATACCTGTAGTTGTTAGAATATTCCGGCACCAAAACGATAGCGTCGTCGTGTTTAGCCGAGCCTCAGTGTGTGTGTGTGTGTGTGTGAGAGAGAGAGAGAGAGAGAGAGAGAGAGAGAGATGGTGTGTTCAGACAAGTCATCAGTAAACTTCCAAAACAAGCCGACCAACCAAACAAAGTTCGGGGAAGGAACGCCAACGTCTAAGGCCAACAGTCATTGTTTTTAAGTGAAGAAACCCCGTGGAGATCAATCAGCCGCATTGATAAACACGAGAACAATCTCAGACTTGCGAGTTCCCCTCCCCCTTACCCTCGAAACTACCCAATGGTCTGAGGAGTGATTGCAACCCCGTTCGGTATGGAGCAGCAGTATTCATCCTTTTTTGTTCGCGTACCTCCAGATGTAACTTATGTTCAACTTTGTGCACCCAAAGTTGTTGGAGAATAATGCATTATATTCGTACATATAAAATATATATCTTAATTACATCCAAAATAATGTATCAAATAATACATTTTAATTGAGAAATGTATATTAGTGTTTTTTTTTAAATTTCACGTGCTCCCAGGGGTACGCATACACAAGGTTGAATAACATTGATCTGGAGAACACAAAGTTGGGCTAATATTAAATGTCCAAATAGTTGGAACTATTTATATTTACCTCGTCGCACTTAGCTATGGTCGGATCACTATAGAAAGAGCCTTTTAAAACTTAGTATATAATAGGATTATGGTTGAAAGAAACGTTACAAATTTCAAACTTTTTTTTTGCGCTCCACATTGATAATATTGAAAACAATAACTGTTTACTCGTTATTGTAAAACAATTTAAGTTTGCTTAAAGTAAATTATCTTTACCAAAATTAGCTTGGTACACTCAAAGGCCACTTCAAACGCATTATATCTTATTCGTACTGTTTAGCGTGAAGTAATCGGCTTCACCCGGGATAAATATTATAAGGGCAAAAATAGGTAAAGGGGTTGAAAAGGTGTAAGCCGGTGTAATAAGAGCAAAAAATGGTAAAATGGGTAAGTAAAAAGGATAAAAAGAGAACATATTTGTTTTTTCGCTAATTTAATAAAAATAAAAAGATTAATATTATTAAAGAGGGTTAAAAATGTCAAAAAGCGCCAAGACCCGTAAAGTGGTGCAAAAAGGAAAAAAGGGCAAAGAATAAAAAAATGTAAAAGGTAAAAATGGCAAAAATATATTTTAATGAAAATAAAATTGTATTATTATTATTATTATTAGCACCGCGTCTACCCGTTCGGGTTATACGCACTTACGCTAATGTGAGATGGTAGGGTGATTGTGAGATGAAATGGAGGACCTACAGTTTAACGTGGAATCCGAACCACGGTGGAGGTCTGGCATTCCACACATTCACAAGATGTCTTGTCAGAGGTGAAGGAAGGGTTTGGAAATCAGATAAATTTGTGCCGGGACCGGGGATTGAACCCCGGCCGCCAGCACAGAAGAATAAAATTGTAAAAATTTGTAAAAATGCAAAAGGTGCATAGCGAACCAAGATTTTTGTGTTATATACTTAAATGTAGAATGTGTTCGTTTACTTGTAATTCATTTATAGATACTTTTTTGTATTACAAAATATGTATATAAGTCTCAAATTACAAACAAAATGATTTATTTTGGTAGTATTTAAATTAAATGGAAAAATATTGTAGGTATTTAATTTTCCTCATAATTGTCATAAAATCTTGATAAGAGATTTATTTGTAGAGTATTTACGGTATAAGAATAAAATAAAACAGCAGCTGTAGTTTTATTGGATTTGTTAATAAATGCGTCTTTTTTTTGGTTGGATTTGTGCTGAATTGGTTATTACATTTTTCTATAAAATATCAATAACTCTGTGCGCGTAAAGACTCTTTGATATCATATTTTTATAAATGTAAATTTCTTGTAGAATTTTTTTTTTTTTTTTGCATGGGTTCTTATGACGTGTGAATTTATAGTTAGTGTTGTTTGAGATGGTATATATTGCGAGTGTACGGGTCAAATGTATCATGAAATATTATTTTTTTTAAAATGGCTTGATCAGTTTTCAGCATTCTACAATTAGTTTAAAGATTTGGCATAAAAACTCAAACATACCCATCACCAATCATAGTATTTAAATTATAAAAATTATATTTGTGTTTACATATGCGTGAATTTTTAAAAGTTTTTTGGTTATTAATTACGATCAGAAAGTGAGAAATGTCATTAGTAAACATTGTAAGATGGACATAAACTTCAAGTATCATCGTATCACGTTCTAGCAGTCTCGCGAAATGGAAATTACATCGGTAAGTATAGCCTCATAGGGTAGAACAGTTACGAAGTCACTGGAGTATTTTAGGACAAATTTAAGGGGGAGCGTTACAATAGGACAATTTAATTATTCACATGGTTCGGATGGTAAATGATGCATGGATTAATCAGGAGACACCATTACGAGCATGGCCCCGACCAAACTGAAGAGAAAATGACGTCACGTCGCGACGAGCTTTCGATAAATCGACAGAGGCGTCGGAGTGGAGCCGACACAGCAAACAAAGTTGGCCACTACAAGACTCAATATTGTGGTCGAGAGCACTTCTAAAAAAAAAAAAAAAAAA
>CABFOW010000623.1:0-30961 GCA_902141385.1 Timema californicum
TCCCCATATCGAAATCACCACGTCACTCCCGCGTCACGAAAATCGGTTACGTCACCGAATAAACCGGCCCCCATACTACTACTAACAAGTTTAACATTATTGTGAAATTGATATATTTATTTTATTAAAAATATCAATAGCTCAAAAGTAGTCCCATTATTTTAAATAAACATGTTAGCTTTTCAGTAAATATATTTTTAAATGTTTGATTTCAAGAATATCCAAATCCTGTACTGGGAAACTTTTGTGTAGATGGCTGGATAGGCCTGAGTTCCAGAGGAGTCACCCCAGGACACTAGTCCTATCTGCTTTACTTGGTCTTCTTCCTGGACGAACAACGGTCCTCCAGAATCTCCCTGGAACAAAACACACGACCATTAATCTCCCAAGGACACAGAATCTTCCCGGGACAAAACATAGGACCATAAACTGTCTCCCAAGGACGAGTGAACTGGGGGTGGTTTTTCCTAAATGGTTTTCCACTCTCCCACCACGCAAAAGCGGGTTCACTTCATCTAAATTTAACATTATTCATCCCTAGCCCATTAGTGTAATTAGTAAATCGACCTATAAAATGAATGGGTAGTAAAACTCGGTGTTAAACAATATTTAAAAGTATGTCCTGAAAGTTTAATTTATTATTTGCAATAAAGTAGGCTAAATTAAAAATATTTATTTTTTCTCAACGGTTTGAAAGCTGAATTAAACCCAAAAAATTCAGTGCTTAAATATCAAATATATTTAATAGGTAGGTTGGTCGGTGAGCAAATCTGGAAGACCAGGATCCAAATCTAGGTCCGTGTGTCATTTTTACTTTCCCGCTATCTTACAGGTAGATAAATTATTGTGATCATAAAAAAAATAACTCTAGGTTTTGATGAATGAGGACATTTATGACATACTGAATCCGAACAAGTGGTTTTTGAATTTCCGTCTGTCTGTACCTCAGACTAGAGCCTAAACTATTTTACCGATCGGGCTGAAACTAAGTGTATAAGGTCGGCCCAAAGGATATTTGGAATTTGATATCCAACCCTAAATTTAAGGGTAGGTTACTGAAGGGCAAAAATAGAAAAAGTATTTTTTTATTTTTCAAAATTGGCTCTGGCGATTTTGATTGAATTTCATTTCAAAACATTTATAAATATTCCAAACATAATCGCTAATCTCAATATTTTGGCCAAATTACTTTGAGGGTTTCGATCTGATGCGTAATTTCTTAGTTTAATCATATCTCCGTAACTCTTTGAGATATGAAATTACTTATCATTACAAATATATAGACCTATTTATAATACAAATCTTTTAACTAAAATATTTTTTATAAATACCAATAACTTTCAAGCTACACGCATATATATATAACTTTTCGAACACTAATAGTACAGAACCCCGCACTGACTTTCTCGATCCACTGTTTGAAAATGTAATTATTTACAAAAAAACTCGTAATATATGTGAAACGAGATAATATAAACTACTAAACCCAAAACACAAATTACGCTAGACTTGCGTAAAACATTGTTTTGACTCCCGGTTTTATATTTTATAATCTTATTTTTAAAGAATTTAAATTTTAATAATTTTAATTAACCTTTGTGGACCCAATATAGATTTTTTTTAATCAAAATATACTAGTAAGGACTTTAATTCCTTAAAAATAAAATCATAAAATTTAAATCCAAGAATCAAAAAATGTTTAACGTAAGTATCCCGCAATTTTTGCTCGGGCTTGCTAGTGTATATTATTTCGTTTCGCATATATTACGAGTTTTGAGAAAATATCTACATTTTTAAACAATGTAACAAGAAAGTTCGTGTGTAGTTCCGTAAAATGTATTTTATATTCAAACAATCAAACATCAACATTGTTTGCCAAATTTCAAGCCTAAAACAATGGTTTAAATGTAAATTATTGCCTTACTTTATTTATGTAGTACCCATTTACGTAGCCACGTGGTCTAAGTAACTACTCTCGCAGTAGACCAGACTGCCGATGAAGGGAATATCAAGGTTCGAATCTCGGTCGAGTATACTGAGTGTGTTATTTACAAACTTGTTTCCCACTCACCCTCCACGAAATTGTGGGTACATTTTCTCAAAATATAACCTTTCTCATCCCTAAGACCATCAACGTAATTAGTACATAAACGTAATACCTGAAAAGTTAGTGAGACGCTAATGCTAATAAAAAATATGTGTCTAAAATTAGTTACAGTACTTTATATCTAGTTACCATGTAAGAGCTCTTTCCTTCTTGCTGTGCGCAGAACATGTTGTCTGTGAGGGCTAACATCCCTGTTAGATGGAGATTGTATTCACACTCTTTTGGTGTCAACACGTCTACCTCGACCTTTTTCAACACTGGGCTACCTTGCCCCAACAAGTTCTAAGTGTGAGAGAAAGCAACGCTATACATTTAAATAGATATGAAAGACAGTACTTGGGAAATAAAAAGCTATAATTACAGAGATCAGCCGTAACTGAATCATATTCGAAAAAAGTTTTAAAAAATAACACCTGAACACGGGAATCGAACCAATGACCCTTGGCTTAGTGCGACAATGCTCTACCACTGAGATATTCAGAGTTCGTCCTGTGCAACAACCAAGTCACCGGTGGCTGTGATATCAAACCCTTAGTATCCACACGTCCATCACAGACTCTGCCTTGAAATATGAATGAAGGATAACCCTGAGTACGGAACTATCTCTGGATAATTTAGTGAGCAAGAAATTTGACCATGGGAATCGACCCTGGGAGTCGGTGTACAGGTGTAATTTTTAATATATTTTAAATAAATTCCTGTGAACGGATTGGATCCATTAGGCTCCTTTCACACGTTCCGATTTTCGGTCAGCCGATATCAGCCGAAAGCAAACCAGCCGAAAACTAAGCAAATATAACTATCCGATTTTACTCCGATTATTGCCGGACGGTAAGTATTTTAGTAAAAGCTGGTGCACTTAACTTCTTTCGTTCACCTCCTCTAAGACTAACACATTTTATCGTTCTCCCCAAGCAAGTTCTTATTCTAAAAACCTAATAATCAAATCCCTAGATAGATTAAATTTTCTGGTTAAATAGGACGGAAATATTTTCTTTTAGATGTACACAGACTTCTATCCACGCAATTTTTGTCTTGTTCCTGTCCTTATAACGTTCTAAAGTTTTGTCCCACTACTCAGGCCGTGATTCAATCAGAGAAATCAGTAATTCAGTATCAACATCAATGTCACTCATTTTCATAAGCAACTCAACCACCAACCACACAGCACGTGTGTTCGCTTAGGAGGCTGTCGGACGACTAAATACCAGCCTGTGTGAACATGCCCATTTAAAACAATGGGTGCCAGAGGGCAGTCTCTCATTGTTTTAAATGGGCATGTTCACACAGGCTGGTATTTAGTCGTCCGACAGCCTCCTGAGCGAACACACGTCCTGTACAGTAGGCGGTCGAGTTGCTTATGAAAATGAGTGACATTGATGTTGATACTGAATTACTGATTTCTCTGATTGAATCACGGCCTGAGTAGTGGGACAAATCTTTAGAACGTTATAAGGACAGGAACAAGACAAAAATTGCGTGGATAGAAGTCTGTGTACATCTAAAAGAAAATATTCCGTCTTATTTAACCAGAAAATTTAATTTATCTAGGGATTTGATTATTAGGTTTTTAGAATAAGAACGATAAAATGTATTAGGCTTAGAGGAGGTAAACGAGAGAAGTTAAGTGCACCAGCTTTTACTAAAATACTTACCGTCCGGCAAGAATCGGAGTAAAAACGGATAGTTATCTTTGCTTAAATTGTCGGACGCTTGACGGTCGACTGATATCGGACGACCAAAAATTGGAACATGTGAAAGGAGCTTAGGGTTCTGACCAATTTTGTCGGATGACAGGCCTACATAGCATACAACCCGTTAAGTTGTCCCTACCGATCATTTACAACAATTATTGTAAACTAAAAAGATAAGAAAACCACAGTACTCTTTTAATCAATTTGATAAACTGTGCACAATTATTATAATTATTACAGTTAGTTCAACGTCTTATCTTAGCCACTATCGTGACTGACTACTGATCTAAGGGTACCGTGTTTGATTACTAGCATGGCCAAAAAAATGTATCATTGGTGAAATGTGGGTCTCCCCTTTCACAGTGATGAATTAACGGCTGGGAGCTGGTTGTGTATATTCTAGATTTAAGTTCGTTATAAGTTGTGTACTCTTGTAATAAGTAGGTTTAGAAAGTGCACGCTATATACCTCAAATAATAATAATAATAATATTACTATTACCTGCTTGGTTAAGCCCCAACCGATCACGGTGGCTCTGGTTCCCGCTTTGACTGGCTCCCATTGAAAGGGCAGACCTATATAGGACACGTACTTATTGGTAGAGAACGAATCCTTTACCTAGAAAAAATAAACAGTCGTTTATTGCGATAAAAACACTTAAAAAAAGCTATCACTAAACTTGACTAATATTCTCTCCAGGAAAAAAGTATAGGTTTATTTATACGATGTAAAAAAATTCCCGGATATTCATTTAGATCATTATTCCATTTTCAAAATATTGTTAATTTAAAAAAATAAGTTTGGAATAAAAATAACGAGTTGTCCTTTAGGTATGATTATCTAACATTTAAATTTTAAGGTGGGAGTGTAGGGAGCGCAAGATAAGGGCAGTATTTTTGTAGTTTTTATGTCAAAACATTTTATTGGTAAGAAGAAAACCAATATTGCTCCATTAGAAAAATAGAGCTTAGTTTTATTCACACGTCGATATAAACATTTTAATAATATATATCAAGAGCTCACCGATATTAGATGAGAAACATTTAAATTATAATAAAAAGTTGTCATTAAATTCTAGGACACCCTTGAGAGATCTTCAACAAATGTTGATATCAATCTGGGAAAAAAATTAAACATTGTGTTTATACTGGGTAAATATTTGATTTATATTAGACAAAAATAAGTTTATATAAAAACTGCAAAGACACTGACTGGCCTTTTCTTATGACCCCTACACCTTCATCTCAAGTTTGAAAGACGTCCATTTAACTGTTTCGTACGTAGCCCCAGGTAACCACGGACATACTTAGAGAAATATGGACATGTTATTATTAATAATAATATTTAGCACCGCGTCTTACTACCCGTTCGGGTTATACGCTTTAAGTACTAATTACTCTAATGGATTAGGAATTGGGAGGGTTGAATTAGAGGAAGTGAACCTGCATTTGCGTGGAGGGAGAGTGGAAAACCATTTAAGAACCACCCCCGCCCCCCAGTTCACCCAACCGAGATTCGAACCTCGATCTCCCCATCCTCAGCAGCCGAGCTCAACACGACAAGCGCGTTAGCCAACTACGCCACGTTATTATTAGCATCGCGTCTTACTACCCGTTCGGGTTATACGCACTTACGCTAACGTGTAATGGTAGGGTGATTGCGAGATGAAATGGAGGACCTACAGTTTAACGTGGAATCCGAACCACGGTGGAGGCCTGGCATTCCCCACATTCACAAGTTGTAATTAATACACGTCTTGTCAGAGGTGAAAGAAGGTTTTGATAATCAGATAAATTTATGCCGGGACCGAGGATTGAACCCCGGACTCCAAACACAGAAGTCTGACACCTTACCCCTAGACCACCAGGTCCCGTAATCTAATTAAATGTTAATATTTATATATAGATTCAATTAATTTAATCAAATATCCTATTTTACAAACTAAATGTTATCAAATACTTATACAACAAATAATTTTTTTTAGCATTGCGTCTTACTACCCTTTCAGCTTATACGTGTATGCACTAATTACGCTAATGGTTTAAAGGAATAAGGAAGTTATATTTAGAGTAAGTGTACCCGCATTTGCATGGAGGGAAATAGTAAAACTATTTATGGGGAAAAAACCCAATCAGTACACCAGACCGAGATTTGAACCTCGATCTCCCCGTCATCAGTAGTCTAGTCTACTGCGAGAGTAGCACGTTAGACCATGCGGCGACTGAAGCGGTTTGACAGGTTGCTCTTCCTCTAACCCCCGTCCCCCCCCCTTTCCACCGAGTAAGTTCACCTGAATTAGACCGATGTCGTCATCTTTGACCCTAAATGACATGTCGTAGCGAGGGTGAGGGTACGTCTCCAATACTCTATGAAGAGTCCCATTCGACCCCTTGGAGATACTACCTGCTCGTAAGGCTAGCTTTTCACCCTTCTGACTAAAATCAAAAGAATGATCATTTTCATTTAATTTATTTGAACTATTGAACATGCACTTTATAAAGCGACTTATTAGCCCTAAACTTATAAATTAACTTAAATCTAGAACAAACACAACAATCAGCTCCCAGCCGTTAGCTTATCACTACGAAAGAGTGGACCAACATTTCAGCAATGATACATTTTTTGACCATGACAGGAATCGAACCTGGGACTCCTAGCTCAGTAGACAGGCGCGCTGCAAACTGAGCTAAGGTGTCGGAATCTAAGAATATCAATGGAGTTAAGGTAATGACTAAAGTATAGAATCAGGATGAATTAAAACATGACACCTGGACATGGTAATTGAACCCGTAACTTTTAGCTTAATGTTGCAAATCTCTACCACTGAGATACCCAGGAATCATCATTATTCACTCAAAGATAGGAACTAAACGGAAACGAAATAACAATAATAATAATTATTATTATCATCATTTTTACCATAATCATTATTGTGAATTAATAATAATTATTATTATTATATTTTCTCCACTTGAATCCTCCCCACCATTTCGTGCAAAGGCGCGTCATGCACGCGCGTGTGTGGTGATATTTAGATACATGTAAAGAATAAAGCGTGTGGTCGCATGCAGAGGCGCGTGGCGTAAGGCAGCGCTGAAATGTGAATCCATCATAAGAACTTTCGACCAGAAAAGAGTGTGTTTTTTAAATTTTATTTAGTAACTAGATAATATATAAATTAATATTTAGCTGGATGCTTTGCAAATAATTATTTGTCAACCTACATCAATAAGTCAAATTTAAACTATAATAAAAGTTATAAGAGCGAAAGAAAGAAAAAAATTGATTGGAAGGTTTTTAGGAGATACTTATTCTTAAAGTTCATTTTTTTAAACTAAATATATTTTCATACCTAATATATAGACTAAACTTGAATTATTTGTCTTATGACCCACTTCTGTGGCCGCATGGTCTAACGCGCTACTCTCATGTTTGATTAGACTTCCGATGACGGCGGAGATCAAGGTTCGAATATCAATCGGGTGCATTGAGTTTGAAATATTCTTCACAAACCAATTTTGAACAAAACTAAACGATAATGATTAATTTTTTTCTTAGCAAGTAAAGTATATTATTTATCATGTAAAACAATAATGTTTGAACGAATTCCATCCAATAAACGATTTGACTTTAGTGTCGGGTACAGACGTACAAACAGACATGGGTAAATACAGACAGACAAACATGGGGACATGGGGACATATTGACAGACAAACATGGGGACATATTGACAGACAAACATGAGGACATATAGACAGACAGACATAGGACAGACAGACATGGGGACATACTGACAGACATACATAGGGACATACGGACAGACAGACATGGGACGGACAGACAGACAAACAGACATGGAAACAGACGAACAAGATAGTAAGACTCACTCTTTTGAGTTTGGGGGCATATAAAATGTTAAGATCCATCAAAGTCTGAAGGTTGAAATTTTTCATGATTGCAATACTTTTTCTGTATGAGGAAAAAACAATCAAAGTAAAGCTATGCTTACCCCACGATACAATGTGCTGCCGTGAGGGCCCAGTAGTCTCCTATTGCAGATGCTCCACAGAAAGAGAATCCATTCATCTCGATCCCCAACTGGAACAATTGAATAACTATATAAAAACAAGCGCACTTTACCACGTATCACCCACCTCGGTGGCTTAGTTAACTAATGCGCTGGTTTCGTGTTGAGATCTACTGCAGAGGACGGGGAGATCGATGTTCTAATCTCGGTCAGGTCAATTTGACCAATGGAGTAAAGGAATATATTTTGTTCTTATGGAGTACACAACTCGCAGATGAGGACTGCTTCGTCATCCTCGTTGTCGAACCAATTACAAGAATTGTAGGCCCATTTTTTGCATTTGATGGAGGATAGACTTCATCTGAGGTTGAGTAAAAGTAACCACAGTAAAGACATTCGGCATCATCATCTTCACTCTTGCTTTTATCAGACGATGATTCTGGTAGTTTATTTGTTTCTTTCATTTCGGCTAGACATGTTTCCTTAGACTTACTTTTGCCCTTGTTTTTTTTTTGAACTTTTTCCCTGTCCTTCTTCTCTTGTTCTTTAAATAGTTTTATTCTTACGCTTTCTCCTTTGGCCTCTTCTTTTCCTCTTTCATTTTAATAGCCTCTATGAATTCAGTTTTGTAAGTATAAATGGTTAAAATAGCTGTCTTCCCTTTTTTTTTTACGGTTCTCTTTACATTTTGTGTCACTTTGGTAATTGGCAAAGCAATCTGCATGGAAGGAAGAAAGCTTGGGCAGGGATATTTCAGGAGGAGTGTGAATTTTAGGAGGATTACTAATTGCTAGGGGCTCTTGCATCCAGGAGAACATAGACCAAAGCAAAACATCGTCAACTCAGGGTTTCTTGCTAGGCCTAGTAGGTTTCTCCTGTTCCTCTCTTACTTTCACCTTTTCTGCAACCTCGAAGAGGTTTCCTGTAATCTCATTGGCATTTTCTGCAATCTCACTAGCTTTTTATGTAGTTTTATCCGTATTCCAATTGGTGTTTTCTGTAAGTATGTGAGTTTCGTCTACTTCAATATTAGCCGTTGTTGCTAGTAAAAAAAAAATCAGCTTCAGAAAAAACGTTAAGGTTTGTAAGCCATGTCCCGGTGGTTTTAAAGGTATTGATCGCACTTTTCATTGTAGCAGACCGTATTAAAACAGCTCCAAAGATTGATGATATCTGTCATATTGTTACGACTTTCCTTGGGTTACATCGGAGCCACTTTCTTAGCTCTTCCCCATGATACAGGCTTAAAGGATTCATCAATCCTACATCTAAAGGCTGTGACTTGTGGGAGTATGTGGTGGTAAACAAAGTAAAACTACTCCATTCTCTATTGCTATGTCTATGACTTGTAGATTTTTTAGTATGGGTCAAGTAACCATCAAGTATGAGGAGAACAGATCACACCTTGCTTGCCTTTGAAAACTCAATAAACGTTGTGAATCACAGTACAAACAAATCAGCTGTTATCTAACCTGTTTCGTGAATTTCAGACCATGCACCAGGTGGTGATCCAAGCTAGAACTCTTTTTGCTTTATTTTTCTTGGAAGAATAAGCATTGGGGAGATATAAGACCCAGATGCTGATATACAGATAACTGCAGTTACTGTCTCTCCCCGTTCTGTTGCGGTCAGCACACCAACCTGACACTTCCCCTTGATGGATATAATATTTGACTGGTTTTTTTAGGTTGACCGTAACTCCTGTTTTGTCACAGTTTAAGATTATTTCTCCTGTTATATGAGTAAAAAACTGCTGAACTGCGATTTTATTGAAGCCCATTGGCCTTGCCCCAAATGTAGCTTCTAGCTCTCTGAAACTTAAATCAGGATGACTTGATAGAAAGTTTGTCACCCAATCCTGACCCGCCACACCGTAAGTGTTAAACCGATTACTAAAATCATTGCGCTCGGCTAGTTGATAAACCATTTATCGTAAGTATTTCATAGTTAGTCCAAATAATCTACTTTCCATATTATTCAAACAGTCTACTAATTCTAATTCTTGTTCTTTAGAAAACAAACATTTAAATTTCCCTTCCTTTTCGTTCGTGACAAACTCTTTGTAACGTATCTCTTAATAGTTGTTTGGGGTGCAGCAAACTGTTTTTCAGCTTTTAAGTAGCCCATCTCTTCAACCACAACAGCTTATACTGCATTATTCGTCGATTCTGTCGACCAGTCCTGCCTATTTGTCTTTCTGACATAGTTATGAACCATCTGCAATGGTAAAAAAATACATATTTAGGGCCTTGTTATATTTCATATTTAAAATATATTGTGGTGGAATGGGGTGGTATTGAGCCGGAAAATGGGGGTATCTCCCACTGCCCTCGGAGCGTTTTTGTGGTTAGGGAAACATTACAGCTACAAAGCTTTAAAACTTATACTGACTAATTACATTAAATTATAACTGAAATAACGCAACTTCAATACCTACTATGCGCCATCGTAATACAAGTGACAATTTGACTTACCTTAAAATAAGAAACTTGGAATATTATAACGAGATGTTAAAGATATAACATTTCACTACTGCACAACACAAACACTCTCCTGTTTGGCATGTAATGGCCGCTCTCGATGCTGTTTAACATGTGTTTGTAGTTATAAATATATCCGACAGGTTCTAGCACCATCCAACAACAATAATGGGTACACCCGTATTTGACCCTACCCACCCCCATTCTATCCCGCCTTCCCCTATAGGTTATTTAAAAAAATGACCCGATTTCAACACTCTTTTTTTAAAAAAAACACTAACATTCAGCGATCGAAAGGTGTATAGCTGAGATGTACAGATTTAGGGAATCGCTCTTAGATTTCGGTCCGTACGCTCACCTTGACTGTAACCGCAGTCAGTTGCAAGATGACGTCCGCTCAACAGAAGGCGTTTAGCGTTCTGCAGTTTATCAAGAGTGAATCCATTATTTCAGTTCAGCATGCGCTTCGTCTGCGTTGTGGTGTTGATCTGCCACTGCCAAAGAACATTAGTCGTTGGTATCAGCAGTTTGAAGAAACAGGATATTTGTGCAAGGGGGAAAGTCTGGGTTGACCACGCACTTCCGAGGAAAGTGTGCAAATAACTCAACGGGTGTTTGAGCGAAGCCCGCGTAAGTCTACTGGCCGTGCTAGCTGAGAACTTGCAATCCCTCATAAAATGGCCTGTGTTAAGGCGACGTTTGATCTTGAAGCCATACTGATTACGACTTGTACAAACTCTTCGTGTTGGTGACAAAAGGAAACATGTGTTATTCAGCAATGCTCTCTTAGGGGACATGGAAGATGACGGTTTTTAGCCGTGGTTGATTTTCAATGTTGAAGCTACGTTTCATGTAAACGGTAAAGTTAACCAGCATAACGCACAAACATGGGCACTCCTGAAGCCTCATGAAATCATAGAGCATGAACGAAATTCCCCAAAAGTGAACGTTTATTGTTCAATTTCCCAAATCAAGATTTATGACCAATTCCTTTTTTAGGAAGACACAATGAATGGATGAACCTACCTTGAAATGCTAAAGAACTGGCTCTTTCCACAACTTGATGAAGACTCAGACAATTTCATCTTCCAGCAAGACGAAGCACCACCACACTGGCACAAAAATATGCGGTTTTTCCTCAATGACAACCTGCCTCGACGCTGGTACCTCGAGACAAGGCCTTATATACTCTTGGCGTCCAAGATATCCAGACATGACACCATGCGACTTTTTCTTATGGGGATAAGTTAAGGAACGTGTTTTTGTTTCACCGTTATCTCGTGACCCTGATGAGTTTAAAAACAGGATAACAGCAGAATTAGCTTCAATCCAAGAAGATACCTCGTGAAGTGTTTGGGATGGATGCAGCTATGGTCTTGATGTCATCCATGCAGTTAGTGGAGAGAGCATTTGTATTTTTAAAACTTTATGAGTTTGTGATTATTTTGCACTTTGTTCAATTTGTGTAAAGTATTTTCTTCGATAAATATAGCTGTTTGAAATTGGGTCATTCTTTTTGAAACACTTTGTATATATATAATATTAAAGATGTTTTTAAAATATTTCATATTTTCAAGAGTAACCCTAAATTATTAACAGATTATCGTAGAAAATTAAGTTATCTTTAATATCTTAAATACGTTAATTTACTATAATATTTTATTTAGAGGCGCAACTGTTTATCATAATTCTGTGTAGATGATTTTCCTCAGTTTAGTTTATGAAATATTAAAAATGCATTGCAAATGTTTTTTAATACTGCATTGAATTTAAGGTTGTTACTCACCATAAAGGGAAATTCTCCAAGAGCCGCTTCATCTCCTCCCAAAATCTTCCAAAAAGGTTGATCTGAATAGTTGATATTTGGACTACATTCAACTGCAATCACATTTTCATGATTTTTACTAGTTAGAAAATTATTTATACCTTGTACAGACAGAATTAAATACATTCGCTGGCAACAACCCACTAATTTCCTCTGGTAACTTATTTTTACAGGGGTGACATGGGTAAATTGCCCCACCCCCGTTCCCCCCATCTGTTTTCTTGTAGGGACGGCAAAAAGGGCAAGGGTCTTGGCAAAATTGTTTAGCAATTTACTTATGATTCTCAAGACCAGTACATTGAATAAAATTTATTAGAGCTCATCCTTTATTCAAAATTTACATTTTTTATGTTTTATGAAAAATACCAAAATTTAAAAATAAACTAAAAGTCTTGTTGAGCTTAAAAAAAAGTTAAAGTAAAGCAATTAAAAAGTAAAATGAAAAAATTAGCCTGTCCTGGTCTAAGTTATAGGAATGGAGTGTTTGGCGGACAATTTGCACCCATAAGTTTAAATCAATTACATTTGTTTTCCACATGACCGATAGATGCACCACCTATTACTAAATTTCACGCACGGTGTCCATAATAAAAAACATTTTCATGATATATGTATTGTGTAGCCTGTGCTTACTATGCCACGTAATTGGTTTGTAGTTAGAGAGACAGACGGGTTTGATTTTTCTCGGTTTTTATACATAATTTCGTGATCTGTGTATCTTTTATTAAAAGAATAGTCTCATAGCTCCATAAATATACATAAAAAAAAGTCGTTGAAAATAAGCTAATGACAAACTTTCACACAGTTATTTATTATTATTATTATTATTAGCACCACGTCTTACTACCCGTTTGGGTTATAAACACTTACGCTAATGTGTATTGGTAGGGTGATTGTGAGATGAAATGGAGGACCTACAGTTTAACGTGGAATCCGAACCACGGATGAAGGTCTGACATTCCCCACATTCACAAGTTGTGGCTTTTTTATTATTAATAAAATTTAAAGGGTTGTTAGAGAAATATCCTTGCAGGAATATTTGGACTTTATTTTAGTGCGAGCCACATTTTGAAATAACGCATTGGAACATTATATATGCTGTTAGAGCTGAACATCTACGCAGAAATGTATCGCTTACCAAGGTAATAATTCAGGAGCTTGACACAAAAATGATTGACTAAGTTTATCAGTTAAAACACAGTTACTTCTCGATAAATCAAGGTGGATGGGAGTGAGACTAATTCGGATTATCGGAAACTTGTATTGTACGGAATAACATGGTAAAAACCTTATTCGGTGGTCAAATGGTCTAAGGCGTCACTCTCGTATTAGATGAACCCAGCGATCGGGGTTTTAATACAAGTCATATTTATTGAAGGTAGATCTTCCTAAATGGTTTCCCACTCTCCTTCCATTCAAATACGGATAGATTACCTCTAGAATGCTTCCTTCCTCATCCCTACCCCATTATATTAGTTAACATAATTTATATGCGTATAGGTGACCTGGCGGTCTAGGGGTAAGGTGTCAGACTTCTGTGCTGGCGGCCGGGGTTCAATCCTCGGTCCCAGCACAGATTTATCTGATTACCAAACCCTTCCTTCACCTCTGACAAGACATCTTGTGAATGTAGGGAATGCCAGGTCTCCACCGTGGTTCGGATTCCACGTTAAACTGTAGGTCCTTCATTTCATCTCACAATCACCCTACCAATACACATTAGCGTAAGTGCGTATAACCCGAACCGGTAGTAAGACGCGGTGCTAATAATAATAATAATAATAATAATAATAATAATAATAATGTATGCGTATAGCTTGAACAGGTAGAAAGACTTGGTGATAAAAATAAAAAGGAAGAAGTAGCAGAGGAGGCTGGTCGAGAGTTAAAGAACACTTATTAAGGAAGTTATTGCACGATAAACAAAACAGACAAGGAGAATTTACAACAGAAATATTGTGACTTAATACAATACAACAACCACACTTGAAGAATGGACTGTGTAAACTAAACATTTTCTAGATATATTTGTTTATTATTTGAGGTATTGAATGTGCATTTGCTGAACCGACTTATTATATCAGCAAAGAACTTATAAACAAACTTAAATCTAGAACAGACACAACAACCAGTCCTCTACCTTTAATTCATCCCTGTGAAAGGGGGAACCGACATTTCACCAATGATAAAGGTTTTCGTTCATGATGGGATTAGAACCCAGGATCATTAGCTCTGTAGAAAGACAAGCTACTTACTGATCTAAGGTGTCATACTTCAGAGACAAATCTAACCTCGGATAAAACGTAGCTTTGAACCATCAGGTCTCTTGAATATTCGAGACTCAGCTGCGTGAGTAAAAACTTAATTTACAACTCAATTACATCTATACTAAGAATTAGTCATCACATTTTAAAATTATATGTTTTACCAAAGAAATCAGATTTTAATTGTGGTTATAAATGTTTGATCGTATTGATATACTAAATTTAAGAAATAAAGTTTAGATAAGAGTTTTGTGTAATGGTTCTAACCTGGTTCCATTGCAAAAGCCATCAAGATAACAGTTATCAAACGAAACATTTCTTCAACTTGGCTTACTCTACAGGTGATAGCCATTGTAATACAGTCAGTTATTTTGTATCGCAATGGTGAAGAAGTTAAAAGATGTTTCTTTAGGACACTTAATCAATCAACACTAACGAAAATAGAAAATCTAAGCCGTTAGTTCTAATCAAAAATTGCTGATTATTAATTAAGCCGTTTAACAACACTTGACGTCCAAACCACATATCCTTTATAGATATGTGAGGAAGTTGACTTAAATGTTACCTAAAAAAAATCAAGATAATGGGTAGGCCATATAAACAAACCAATTAATTGTGTTTTTTTCCACTGCCTCCTATCAAAACATCCGGACTAGACACATTTGTTTACGTTAATAGATTAGTGAGTAAGCCTACTAGCAAGTTAGAATGTATTTATAATGTACGCGCTTCTCGTTGAAGGAGAGTGTGGGAGTGTAGGTGACGCAAGAAAATGTGTTTTTGCAGATTCTTTACATCAAAACTATTTTTTGGCCAAAAAAGTCAATATTTCACCAATAGAAACATGGGACTTAATTTTCTTCAAGTGGTGATACCATCAGTTGTTTAATAACTGTCAAGAGTGTCCTGGAATTTAATGACAACTTTTTATCTTCATTTAAAAAGTGTTTCATCTAATACCTCTAAGCTCATTACCGATATTCAAGAACTGTTGATATCATCATGTGAAGAAAAAATAAGCTATATGTGTCTACGGGTTAAATATTTAACTTATTTTGTCAAAAAAAAAAGGTAATGCTATAAAAACTGCAAATACAATGTTCTGTTCTAACGTCCCCTACACTTCAATCTTGAAAAATTGAGGAAAAACACCATAAAATACACCCGGTACGGATTTAAATCTTGAGATAGTAAAAAAAACCAGCCCCAACAACCCAGCTGAGATTTGAAAAATTAGGGCCAAATCAAAGACAAAAACGCTGTCATTTAGCCAACGCTGCCAGTAATAAAATAATATACTGGTCACTTACTAGAATCGAATCAATGCCCTCTAGATATGAAGTCAGCCACTCTATCCCCTCGACCATAATGATAATGATGACTATGTTTAAACTTGCGGCTGCGTCTAAGCTTTTGATTAGTTTTAATATCCACCAAACAGTACATCATCTCACCAACTTCGGTGGTCGAGGAGTTTAAGGCGTCGCTCTAATAATATACTGGACCACCAATGACGGGTAGATCAGGGTTTGGATCTCAGTCGACTGCACCATGAGTGATTCTTTCATAAATAGTTTTCCACTCTATTATCATGCAAATGTGGATACGCTTCCTCTAATTTCAACTTTCCTCATTCGTAACACATTAACGTAATTATTACATATTACCTTTACGAGTATTAAGACGTAATGACAATAAATACACACATTCATTCATACGTCAATTCCTGTTATTTGTATCAGTCAATTTTGATAGATAGACTAGCATCAAAACCTATCAAATGCGGTGATATAAAACAAATAAAATGGCGTGTTAGTAATCCCAGCCACACATCAGTGAACACGTGGTCTAGATGTAAGATTCTTTTAGTGTGGTTTAACGGGTGACGGGGAGGTTGGGTTTCAAATCTGGTCTGAGACTACTGAGGATTCCCCCACGCCATCTAAACGTTTCTACAATCTCCTTCCAAACGAAGGCAGGTGTATATTTCCTCTAAGTTTGTAACATCGTCGATGTTACAAGAGACAAGATCATAACTACTAAACATAAATCATTTAATTGTGGTTAATATTACTCACCTTTGCCGGCAGTTGACCTGAAATTCCTCTCCATATAACCTGAACAACATGATGACCAGCAAAATAGAAAACGTCTAAGCTCCATCGGCTAGCCTTGCCAACTAAAAGAGTTGCAGCGATACTGAGCTAGTTCCAAGCTCGTCCACTGCCATGTCTTCCAAAGACCTCGAAAAGACCACACACTTTCAGATTGATTTAGGTCATCCAGATATGGGATTCTGGGAGCTTCTGGAAGAAATAGAAGGCTGATCAGGGCACATCACATACCCGTCACCCCTTTCTCTATTTGTGTTCCTTCCTCCCCTCCCTTTTTCCTTTCTGGTACGTGTCAAGCTGACCTGTGAAGTGAATATAAGCTGATGATTTTTACTTTGTACTTTACTCTCGTTTGGATTCTCATAGATGACAATTTTTGTACAGGAAAATTTAAGCCTATTTAAATTCTCTTCCGGACTTTCTTATCTAAATTATGGTTTCGGCATATACAGAACTAAGAAGTTAAATGGCAAGATTCCAGGAAGTGCTGGCAGGCGTGGTGGGGGATTGTGAGAGCAGGGGACTTGACCTTGGGCGTCTAAACACATGGAATTTAGTAGCCATAGAGCGTTGGTCAAGTAACCAGCGTGTGTTTGCCGTAAAGGCGTATTACAAATACGAGGATAGTTTTGTTGGCTCTCAACGTGGCTTCCGGTGAGGTTTTTGTCCAACCCCACGCGCTCCCGTGCCTTCTGCAAAAGCTATTGGCCTGTGGGTGAGAAATTTTGAAGCCACTGCTAGCACGACACAGAAAAGAGGTGTTAATGAAAAAAACCAGCTGGACCCCTGAGAAAACTGATCGTGTGCGTGTAGTCTTAGCAAGAAGTCCGCGAAAATTAGCTGGACGATAAGCATAGAATTTGGTCTCAGTAATCGAACCGTGAGAAGAATTCTGAAGAATGACTTCCTCTACCATCCACACAATATTCGGGTAATGCAAGACCTTAAACCTCAATACTACAATAGCAGAGTACGCTTTTGTCAACATATGTTAAATCTCATTGAACAAAATGATGAGAGAGAGTCCATAACTTATGGATGAGGGACGAATCTCACTTTCACCTTAGTAGCTTTGTCAACAAGCGGAATTTTCGGTACTGTGCTGAAAATAGCCCAATCTCCATGAAAAACCCCTCCATTCAGAAAAAGTGACGGTTTGGGGTGCAGTACCATCTCGTGGAATAATTGGTCCTTATTTTTTGGAAAATCAACATGGTGGACTCTGTTACGCTGACATGTTGACAGTATTTTCCCTACCTTTACTCGATGATTATGACCCAGATGAAAACACACTTTTCCAGCAAGATGGCGCAACTTGCCATACTGCCGAAGTTTCAATGCATTTGCTGAGGCTCGCATTTCCTGGTCGTCTTATCAGCAAGTTCAGTTATCTCCCGTGGCCTGCCCGTTCATCAGACTTGACGGTTCCTGACTATTTTCTCTGAGGATACCTTAAATCCCAGGTTTTCAAGGAGAGCCCGCCAAGGACGAGGGATGATTTGAAGGAGCGAATTCGGCAAGAAGTCAACAACATTCTGTTGTAAATGCAACGCAACTTCATGGGCAGCCTCGCCCTCCGACAATGTGTGCAAAACCAAGGACGCCATCTTATTGACACCATATTATTATTATTATTATTATTATTATTAGCACCGCGTCTTACTACCCGTTCGGGTTATACGCACTTACGCTAATGTGTAATGGTAGGGTGATTGTGAGATGAAATGGAGGACCTACAGTTTAACGTGGGATCCGAACCACGGTGGAGGCCTGGCATTCCTCACATTCACAAGATGTCTTGTCAGAGGTGAAGGAAGGGTTTGGTAATCAGATAAATCTTTGCCGGGACCGAGGATTGAACCCCGGCCGCCAGCATAGAAGTCTGACACCTTACCCCTAGACCGCCAGGTCACCGACACCATATTAAAAAAATTAACATTTTCCAGGTACACTAGTAATTTCCACTCATGTAAATTACATTTATGTAAAAAAAAAAATCATTTTTTGTGATTTTTTTTTAAAAATCTTGCCGTTTGACTCCCTCGCCCTGTATAAATAAATAAATGTAATCTTTCGTTTCAAAATTGATCATGGATAAAACTAAGTTAAAATTAGTTTCTCTTTTGAACCTTTTGAACGTTTCTTAAAATATTATAATATTTGATTTTCATAATGTGGATTCTTTTGGCTTCTTATGGCTTTTATAATTGATATAATTTTTTTTCAAGAAGTATGGACTTTATCTTAAAACAGACGTAATGAGTAATGACGTACGGTTTTAAATGTTAGAAAGAATGTGTTGTGCCCTATGGCATATAACTTTAAGTATTGAAAGAAATTAATATTAATAAATGGTTCCTTTTAGGTCAGATAATTCATTCTGTTATATTTGTGCTAGACCATTAATATGCGAGTTTACTGGTCTCTTTTCGTTTACTCGAATTCCTGGTCAAATTGGTTATATTGGTGTTTAAAATCATTATTGAGGTGAACTTGGTTGTTGACTTAATATTTTGTTGATAGCGTATCCTTCTGGTTTTTCTTGACTTTTTGTTATGAGCTTAAAATATTGGAATCTTTGTTATTAATGTTTAAATTATAGATTTTTAGATAAGAGAGATTAAATTAGGCTCTGCTGTTGATATATTTGCTATTTTGTTAACGATTTCTGAAAAGTATTTTTATTATTGAAAGCATTTTAGCTATTACATACCTTGTGTAGATGAGTTTGTTTTTTTATGAAAACATGAATTATTATTTATACGGCAAGTAAATAGTTTGACATATAATGTTGCTGGAGTAGTGAAGATAATAATTTTAGAACATATTATATAGTATTATATAAATTATTATATTCTTCATTTTTTTAAATAAATCATAAATAAATATTTCATCTCAGACTTATCTTTTATGTCTCATCTAATCTAGAACAGCTACCATTGTTGTCCCATTTAAGGTTTACCTCTTGCCATTTAATTTTTTTTCTCTTTTACATACCTTATATATATATATAAACTGTATCCAGCCGGATCGATTCAGATATGCACCTAAGTTGTAAAAGAGAGAAAAAAAATATATATATATTTCAGTATATATTTAATGGTGCATTGTCCATATAAGTCACTCTATTCAATTTTCTTGTTTATTTTTAATGTTGTAATTTTGCACGTTCATCCCCTGTCCCTTAAGGTTGCAGGACGGGCATAAGCTCTACCATTCTCAATCCTGCCTCACTAGCGTAATTAGCAATCGTTTACCCCAGATGGGTTAAACAGTGTCTTGGTACGAATTATAATCAAAATCGTGATAGCCAATTTTTGAAAAAATATATTTTGTCTCTCTTTTCAACGATAAATAACCCCCTCCCCCCCTTAATTTTAGAGTTGTATCAATAATCACAAAAAAAAATACTCTGGAGAACCTTGTGAAAATCCTTGATACCAGGTTTCAGCCTTATCAATAGTCGGCTCTAGGCCAAAATACAGACACACACGGAGGAGGGGGGGAAGGGGGCATTGTGAAAACAACTTTTTTTTAGTTCAGGGGCTCATGAGGCATCGACATACCAGTATCTCCAAATCTTTAAATTTATTTTAGTTACAATCATATACTTTCTTTCTCCGAAGGGTTACGATAAAGAAATATATTAATATTGCGCGTCTGGGTTACATAATACATACCCGGTAGTGGAAAGATGAACCGGTACTAAAGTACCGTTGTCCAGAGGACGTTCCAATGTACTAATCGTACATCTTTTCCGTGGAGGTTCTTTCCATGTCCCGATGAGGGGTGATGAAATGAGATGATGGAGATTGTGAGTATTATGGTGATAGTGGAAACACTTAAACCTAACTTAAGCCTAACTAACCAAACCCTGGTGACCACTGTGGAAATATACCCAAGATACCAGCCGAGAATCATACCCGGAACCCCTAGACTTGTAGCCAGGTGCGCTGACCACTACACATCGGGGCCGGTTACTATAAAGTAATATAAAAAAAAAGGTTATCCAAGTCCTTGAAAGCGTGGGACGTTAGATCTCCACCGTCCTTCTACCAGAAGACCTCCAAGCGACAAGATGATATCTTAGCTAGGACACAGGACATAAAGGATACCAGCTAGTCAAGAACTGCCCCTGAGACAAGAACGCGCGCGGCCTTCTTTTCTTTACCGTCGGGGCGGATCAAGTCACGGGTCCTTGCTTCCTGAGGGGAAAAAAAACAACAACACAAACAACATGATCCTTTTTGAAGAGATCTCTCCTCGCCGACATTCCTGAGTCGACGACAATTACCAACCGAATAACCCGCACCTCAACCTTTAAATCTGCGACAGTTCCAATTAGACCGGGGTCGTCTTTTGTGGGGTTTTAAACGCCTCAATTACTTCGACACTTTGATGTGACCGAAAGAGTCGGCAGCGCGGATGATGTATAGAGACTTTACTTGGTGGTCCAGGGGCTTGATACCCGATTGGATTCACTATCCTAAATTTCTGTGTCCTTTCTCCAGGCAGATTCTGCTTGCATTTATTTAAAAACCAATCCCCTTAAACAGCTCATACATAATCCGTATCTGTAGGTCCACAGTCCGTATTCCGTCATCCTTAGAAATTATATTTGCATCTACGCTGTCCGTATCCTTAATCACGTGACCGTTCCAACCAATGAGCCAGTCAAATACTTCATCCAATAAAACTCTTTTAAAGAAAATCGTCTAGTACATGGAGCAACCACCAAACAATCAGTTGAAAAATAAAAATTAAAACAACATTTATTTGATAAAATGTCCAGGATATAAGCCTACTTGAAATGTAGGTTAAGTACAACACAATAAATATATTTCAATAGTCTGTGATTTGAACGTTAACATTTATAATTATTAACGGATTCTTTCACAGCCATTGGTGCTTTAATAATTATGATGCGTGCGCATATATGTACTTAACTGTGAATGGTATTATGTATAAAGTCGTCCTTAGAAAGTTAAAGTTGATACAACTTATATGGAGTAAGGATTTACGGATCAAGACTCTGTAGACAGATCAATCTGATACTGTGGTGACGATTTCTTACGGACTACGGACAATGGACCTACGGATACAGAACCTGTAGATGGGGCTCTACTTGTCGTGTTTCCTTATTTAAATTAGTTAAAAGTTATTATTATTAGCACCGCGTCTTACTACCCGTTCGGGTTATACGCACTTACGCTAATGTGTAATGGTAGGGTGATTGTGAGATGAAATGGAGGACCTACAGTTTAACGTTGAATCCGAACCACGGTGGAGGCCTGGCATTCCCCACATTCACAAGATGTCTTGTCAGAGGTGAAGGAAGGGTTTGGTAATCAGATAAATCTGTGCCGGGACCGGGGATTGAGCCCCGGCCGCCAGCATAGAAGTCTGACACCTTACCCCTAGACCACCAGGTCACCTAGTTAAAAGTGTTAATCGTGGTTACCAATACCTGTGTATACTGATAAAATTAATGGTCGATACCTTGGCTCCCCTGATCTAAGAGTCCCCTGGTTCGATTTCCAGCATATCGAAAAAACGTATCATTGGTGAAATTGGGGTTCCCCCTTTCACATTGATGAATTCTGGATTGTGTATCTCCTACAGATTTAAGACGTGTGTGAACATAATCAGTCGGTTTAGAAAATGGGTTGTGTAATTTTTAATTTTATAAATAAAATAGTTCACTGTGGCCTTTACAGCACTAGGTGTTTACCGTTTGAGCAAAATATTTAGGGGTGCAAGACTTGTAACCCAAACTAACGACAAATGTGCACAAGTATGATATTTTAAAAACAATTATTAAATACATGACCGAATTTCAATTGAACTTTTGATATACTAGTTACACGTTATAACCATTTTACATAGTTAATTATATTTACATTTCATTCAAATCATTTTATTTTAAATGTAAACCTAAATGTTATTAGCACAGAAACCACCTCATAGTTTTTTGAAGCTGATATGAATTATACATGGCTTGTAAAAAAAAACAGAAAAAAAAATTCAATAGACAAAACCAAATAAAATATCCTATCCTTCGAAGTCGGGATAAAACCATCATTTTTTCCAAACTTGAAATTTTACGAAGGAAGTGGTATTATTCGAATGACGAAGAAGAAAAAGGAAAATAAATATACAGAAGACATAGTAAAGTCAAAAGATAAAATAAAAAATGCAAGAGAGAAAAAAAGTATATATCAGGGGGGGAAAAAAGGATGAAACGAAAGTTAAAAAAAAAGTTTCGGATGAGAAATTGCTATGATGGTGGTTTGTATGCTGCTCTTTTTCTATCCCGTTTTTTATTTTTATTTTTTGCATCTCTTGCGAAAAAGAAGCGTTACCGATGATAACTGTACGGTGAGATATAGAAGGAGGTGGATTGAATGGAATGAATAGGGTTAGGAGAATATGAGGAGAAGGATGTGGGGGAGTGGAGGGGGGGGGTGAATAGGGCTCTACTTTACATATCTTCGCCAGCGCTGGCGTCGTTTTATTCCTCGTTTGGCCCTACTGTGTCATCGTCTACAGAGAAAGGGGGGAGGGATACTAATAAAGAGAGACGTCAACATAATCTGTTCAGCGGTCGCTGTGACGTTTCATACAGTAAAAAAAAGGAGGATTGACGTTAGAAGTCAAATTTCATAGAATATCAGGGGGAGAGGANATCTACATCGTATTAAATTATGTCCATGCCATGGGAAACTTTTCGTTTTGAATGACTGCTATCTTTGGATCAGTCTAGGTACGGTGAACCCGTTTAAAAAACGACTTTATTGGTTCTGATAGTTGAACTAATTGAGTTTTTTTCGTTGTTTTTACATGAATAAGTGACTTTTTTTTACGATCTACATGCACAAAATCCATACGGTATCTGTTTGTAGTTACAAAGATATTTCTCCCTTTTACTGATACCATAGACAGCTGAAGTTTTATTTGGATGAGAGCACACCATTATTATTATAAAATATGAATTTTTAAAAGTTCAAGATGGCAGACTCAAGATCGTGGACTGAGCGTACAGGAACGCCATTTTTATGATAAAATACGAGTTTTAAAAAATACAAGATGGCAGATCCAAAATTGTGAACGCAAAGTACAAAACAAGTCTTATAGATAGCTGAGATTTAGTCCAGATTCTATTTATAATACCAACTTTATTATAAAAATAAGGTCTTTAAAAATCCACAATGGCAGATCCAAGATGGTGGATGCAACTTACAAAGCAAGTCTTATAGATAACTGAAATTTAGTATAGACGTTACGAAGAACACCATCATTACGATAAAAATTAGAGTCTTTAAAAATCCAAAATGGTATATTTAAGATGGTGGACGCCATGTACAAAACAAGTCTTATGGATAGCTGATATTTGATATAATCGCTATTAAGCACGCCATCTTTATGATAAAAATACGAGTCTTTAAAAATCCAAGATGAAGGATTCAAGATTGTGGACGCAACGTACAAAACAAGTTTTATAGATGATGAAATTTTATACGGACGCTATAATCACACCATCTTTATGATAACAATTCCAGAACTTGAAAAAATCCAATATAGTGGATACAATGTATCCTTATAGCTTAGGAGAGACATGGACACAAATCAAGCTACCTCGAAAAATAAAAAATCTAAAAATATATCAGAACAACAAGGAACAGACATAAAACTAAACCCAAAATGGCGCGTGTTGGGGATAAGCTTAGCCCTTAGTTATAAATAAAAGTATTTTTTGTGTTAAGTATTTACAAGGCGTTTTTTTACTTCATGGGCTTCTAGGCATCCATTAAAGACTTTTTTTTAAACAAACAATAGACAAATATATGAATCGATGAGCACTGTAAATAAAATAAGTTACGTTAAATTTTATTATATATGTTTGTTTTTAGCACGATTTAAAACAAATTCTCCACAAAATTATTATGAATATGGTAACGTTTTATCCTATTCAATTCAATAAATTCTGCTCCACGAAAAGGTAGAAATAAAATGGTCCGTCCTTTTAGCTATCTCTAGCCATGAAAATAGAACGGCGGTTGGGGGAAGGGAGGAGACGGTTTTTGGAAGAGATAAAACCCCGGAATATATAAAAAAAAATCCCCCCCCCCTCTCCATAAAACTCAGCAGACATGAAGAAATATGGCGGAGAGTTTTGTCATATAGCCTGGCTGCCTCTGCTCTTTATAGCCTATAAACGTCACGTAATATGTGGATACCAAAATATGGCCTCAGAGACTGGATAGGGGGTCCCTTACCATTTATACCCCTCCCTCTTCTCTCATCATACCACCCACAATGCGACTCTATAATGTTATCCATATCCGGGGTAGAAAAAAATTTAAGAGCGATTCTACAACCACTAGAAAATTGTAAAAATAACCAATGAAATCCTCAGAGAGAACCCGTATAGAGGGACAAACAAAATAAGGCGTTTGTCTATTAAGGTTCAATAGTGTCTTAGTGTATTGAGAGTGGTATTTCCAAAAGGGTTTCCCTTATACACACATGCATATACGGATACATTCCCTCAAAATTCTACCTCCTTTATTTTTAATCCATGAGTGTAAATATGCGGATAGCCCAATAAGGACTTGAATCACTTTAAAAAAAATATGACCGGGTACCATAGGCCCACAAGAAATTATAATATATAGTTCATTAATATAGTAAGAACACGAACGAAAAACTATTACTTATTTCTAACAAAATGAATGCATGATCTAATAGGTAAAAATTATTAAAGTTATTAATATTAAATACACTAGACTTGGCATGAATGGAGTATAGGAAAACCGTAGTTGAATATACCTGTGATCACTATTGTAACCAACTGGAGTTCGAACCCTTTCAACGACAACAAACTGCTAAAATTGCACTTACATCCCACGTAATAAGTGAATCTATAACCCAAAGGTTGATCCTCCTTTTTTCCCTCAACCACCCATATCAGTGAGCGTAATCTACTCATTGGCTGGTTAGTACTGTCCGTACTAACTATGATAGAGCATATGCACTAGGGAAATCCTGAAAGTACGGTCGTTTCGCGTCAATTTACGCACTGCATTTCTGTAAGCGAGCAAGAAAGATCCTACATATTTTGTTAGAAAGGTATTTTCACATACCTTAAAGCGATATTTTACATGCCACAATTAATATGGAACCGACGGTTTTACTTCCACTCCAAAGTAATTTGTGTTACTGATCTAGATCACTCTGTAAAAATCCATCTACTTCATCCAGGTTTGAACTCATGAACATCGGCTCCTGAGGCAAGCACTTTAGCCGAGAATCACCGAAAAACCTACCTACAAATTTATATTTTCTAAAAAAAAAAACTATGAGCTATTCTACAAGTCTATACAATTTTTATTCTAATGAACTTCTTGAGGTAAAAAAGTATATTTTAATATTTGTTATCACCATCTTGGATTATCTTACCCCAAAAAGAATTTCCTTTTTTATGTATGACTAATCATTTCCCAAGTTTGAATTTTTTTAATTGCAAATTTTTTTGGCAATCATTTCACCATAAATAAAATTATTCTTCATAAAGCTACAAATTCATTTCATGATTTTTTGTGTCAGAAAATTTTTTCTCCCTCATTCCTTTATTTTTATTTTTATTTACAACTACACACCACAACATAATTTACATATCTATGAATGATATAGCAAAAGTCTTACCACCAAACACACATTATAAGCACCAAAGAGTGCAAGTATTAATGATGCCACCTACTTAAAGAGAATAAACCTCACAGTGCTGTATTTCTTATAATAATGGAAAGTTAAAATGTTCAAAATCACTCAAACAATTCCTAACCATAGCTTAAAATGTTGTATTGTGAGCATATTAAAAATAAATGATACGACACAATGCACTAACTTTCTCATATTGTGTTTTAGAGCTTCGAAGAAAATGTTCAAAAATAGGTTTATAGGAAACTAGCCTCAAATAGGTTTTACTCATAAAAACAAAAACATCATCTTGTTAATCACAACAAAAACTCTTTATTTATATTTTATATATGTATATTTGTATGTATGTATGTATGTATGTATGTATGTATGTATGTATGTATGTATGTATGTATGTATGTATGTATGATGTGTATGTATGTTTGTATGTTTGTATGTTTCAAAACCTTGAAAACAAACACATGTATATGTTTCATGACCTTGAAAAAACACACAATTATATGTTCCATGACCTTGAAAACATATAAATATATTGTTATGGCCTTGAAAACACACTTATATATGTTTCTTGACCTTGTAAACACAAATATATGTTTCAAATTTTGTAACATACAATATATATGTTTCGTGACCTCAAAAACACATGTTTAGTGACCTTGAAAACATATGTTTCATGACCTTAAACACAAAAGATCGACCCTATTCAAGTGGCATTGTTTTTTCTGTGCTTAAAGTGATGCACGTTTGATTTTTCTTCAGAAGAGACACCACTATACATATAAGATATGTTATAATTTTCAAGACACCAGTATTTTAAAAATCGATAATTGGAGATATCTGATCTAAGAAAACAGGTTGAAGATGAATAATTTTAGTGAAGCACACCGCCATTCCACGAGGACAAGAGGATAAATCACGTGGATAAATATATAATTAAATTGCCTGGGATTAGGGTAAGCGTTAAACTCACATACGGCCACTTAGATATTCCAGTGAGTTAAATAATAAATAATTTATATTAAAAACACTTAACATGAGGGTGATATCTAATAATTCATACATATTACATTACCTTCAACCATTAAAAGTTGCTTTCTTCCATTCGTATTTAAATAGAAAATGTAGGCTTTGTTATCACACAAAAAAACATGTTAAAAACAGGAAGAAATAGATGGCGCTTCTCTTTCCCAACACAAACTCGTTCCCCTCTCGTTTTAACTTTAAACTTCCGGTATGTTTTTTCAAAAAACCTCCAACCCCTCTCCTTTAACCCCCTCAATTCCTTCGTATATATTTCTATAACCCCCTCTATTATTTTTTTTTTCGTAGCTCAGCCGAGTAAAGAAACTTCACGCACAAAACATCCTTCCCCCCTCTTTTCAAAAGCCCCCTTACACCCCCTTTCACTCTTCCTCTTGATCGAATGTGTTCTTACGGAACTTATTTTGCATGTTGAGGGTGTGTGAGGGGGTATGGGAGGGTGGGAGAAAAATCTGCATTTCAAACATAGTTTATATATTATGGAGTTCCGTAATGCATACTAATGTGGTTGGCAAGGGATGGTTAGGGGTTGCAGGGGGTTGAGAGGAAGGGCAGGAAAGTAAAATGAGATATCCCCCCTTACCCCTTGTGTAACCCCTCAACGCCCATATATGATGACATGTTGATGTTGGCTGATCATAAAAATACCACTTTATACTCGAAGTGATGTAAGTCTAGATTTTTAAAATGTAGGTATATTTTTTTAAATGTTAGTGTTAGCTCATGGGACCCAAATTTTACTAAACTTTGAATTATTATTGTTAATATCTTAACTTGAATGTAGGTATGAGGAAGAAATAAGTTTATAGGTAATCTACCGACGTTTGCGTGGAAGGAGAGTGAGTAGCCATTCACAGGGGCGTCGCCCTCGTAGGAGGGTTTGGGGGGTGTCACTCCCCGCCCCCCTCCCCCCAATGTTTGTTAAAAGCTTGTGAGATTTGAGATATGGAGTTGGAAAATTATAGGCTTATTCTGTACCCCATTACTTTCTATTATGAACGTCCTTAACCACAGACGTGTACAGACAAATTTAAAATTTCCCAACTGTTGATCCCTATTCTAAAAAATTCCCAACTTAAAAAATAGTAAATTGTAGAAATCTTAGTTAATCAAGTAGTCTAGTAGCGCCGTTGTCAGTAGGCAGAGACAACAGCCGGCCAATGTATGGCAAATGCAGAATCATAAAGGAACATGAGCTGCCCAGCAGAAAATGAAGCTTGAAGTGTCAGCATTGTCAGCCAATGTTTTGTTTATGGTATAGTGTTTTTAGTTGTGACTTTCGTGGCTGCTAGACTGCTTTATGATTCAAGTTATTATATTTTGTACAGTCAATTAGGGCTTTTTTAAATTTTGAAGGCATAAATGCAGTAAATGTTACGCAACATTTTATTGTTTTCTTATTGAAAGCTCTGACGAAATGAGGAAATTGAGGTTAGTGTTAATGTTTGACTTCTGAAATACGCACTAATTTGTTTTAGCAAGTATCCATACTAGTTTGAATTGAACTGATGTATCTTATTTCATTGTTTCTTAAAATAGGCTTTCATGAAAGCAATTTAAATAGGCTCTAAGCAACAATGAAGCTAGGGGAGTAATAGAGCTGTGCTACAATGTTACAACTATTATAATTTTTCATTTTATTAAGTAGACTAAATTAAGTAAAAGATAAGTTTTTTCACCATTTCTCATTTTCAAAGTTGGGATATATTTTTAATTCGTTATTTGGTCTTCGATTTGCATGAAATTTCGTATAACCATGTTGTTTAGAGTGCTGATTTTGAATTTGCCATAAGTTATTTAATACAATTTCAGGGGAAGCCTCGCACTATATTAAATTGTTTAAATTACTTAGGTGTTGTGATGAACTGCAGTGTGCTGTGTTTTGAAATTCCATTACAATTTGAGTGGATGATAATCATCGATAGTTTCAAGTTTAGATGTGTTTTGTGCAATGTTCTGGTGTGTTTTTATGAAGTCAGAATATGCAGTAGACTGTAAAGGTGGATTCAAACAAAGATATAAATAAGTTGAAAAAGAGAGACGAGGGGCGCTGGGAGGTGAAAGGTTCCCCAAGATAGCACGCGAGTACGAAAAAATAATAAATGTTTGAGAACCACTGTTCTAAACTAGCGGATTTATCATTTCCAGGGAAAGCATCTCTTTATCTTCTTGGTCAAGGGTGGTTAAGTCTCTTTGACCTCAGAATCCTCCCCGCATCTTTTATTATTATTATTATTATTATTAGCACCGCGTCTTACTACCCGTTCGGGTTATACGCACTTACACTAATGTGTAATGGTAGGGTGATTGTGATATGAAATGAAGGACCTACAGTTTAACGTGGAATCCGAACCACGGTGGAGACCTGGCATTCCTCACATTCACAAGATGTCTTGTCAGAGGTGAAGGAAGGGTTTGGTAATCAGATAAATCTTTGCCGGGACCTGGGATTGAACCCCGGCCGCCGCATCTTTTAGAGTACAGTACAACTATTAATTTCATCAGGATACGCCACTGATATATATTGTAAGATACCACCTTGATCATGATAAAAAGTTATATTTTTCTAGTTGTAATCATTATCAAAGATTATAAAATAATAGAATTTTGGGGGAAATAAACTTTATGATTATAAACATACTTTTTTATGGTCAACATTGATTGAATTTTTTTTTACTAATTTATTAGTGTTATTTTAAATTGTATTGATAATATCTATCAATATGACAGCTGCAGGTCACATGACTTGATGTATGAATATATTAAAATAGATCTAGAATATTTGCTGTTGGTTAACTCTTTTCCTATAATAATATAATTAAAACGGTCCTATTTATTAAATGAGTTGTCTCAATCTTCATTTCCACCCCTCTCTGAAAAAACAAATTAATTAGTTTTGTTACTTAATGAATCTATCAAAGTTATAACCTTAACTCAGGATATCTTCTCTAAATCCTGTTTCCTCCCCTTTCAAGTACATTTTCATAAATGTACACGATAAAAATAAAGATTAGAAAGAAAATCTGTTAAAACATCTTCAAAATAAATTTAAGTAATCTTCTTGTTTTTTGGTCCTTGTTTCTTTTGAACAAATCGTAATCCATCTTCATCTTCCTTTATTTCTTATATATATATATATTTATAACCATTTGTGAATCTAGTTCTTCAAAAAACTCCGAAAAAAAACTCGTTATTCTTTCTGACTTGTGTCTACCAAAAGTTTTTCATTTTTCTTCTGTTTGTTTATAACAAGATTTGCGCTTTTTTTTTTGCTGTACCCCTCTCAAGGCAACCTTCCCCTCCCCTTTCACTGTTGGAAAATCTTATCTAGATGTTGTTTTTCGCTTGCTTCCCCTCTCTCTTTCTGCCCCGCGGTGGATACTACCCTCCCGACAGTCATGTATTCTGGCTGCCTGTTATTGGACCCATGAGTTATGAAGGAACCAGAGAAGATAAAAAGAGCTAGCGCGCTTGGGTTGGTTGGATACGTCGATTGCTTTCTACGTGCAAGAAGAGGTTTTGGTGTGTGCGTGTGTTTTTTTTACTATTATATTTTTATTTTTTCCTCCTTTCACCCTCAAAGCCTTCGAGATATAAACAAGTGAATCTATCCAACACACCACTATAAATTAAATTGTGGGTTTTGTTGGCAGACAATTGTTTCAATTTCTGGCGGTAGGGGGGGGGGG